>CM059207.1:25347189-25552189 GCA_030347435.1 Clarias fuscus | reverse complement strand
GTATTCCAACATTAGCTAGAATCCAGCAAAAGTATAGAACTATTAATTTACATTAACAATCATTCCTATTTAATTTCCTGGACATGGAGTCTGAACAAATCATTACTCTTATTGCAAAATATCTAATATAATTGCATAAAACATTGGATTTTAATCAATATTTTAGCCATCACTGTATGTCTCTGCCACTTCAGTTTGATAAATTAATTAATGCTCCAATCGGCCGCCCTACTCTCTCCTAGTATTACGCCGGTTCAGCTAAACTCCTTCATATTTCCCATATTCATGGGCTCCTCTATATCTGGCACATCAAGTATTACCTTTATGTTGCTTTGCCACACATCTTTTATGAATCGTCTAACATAAAAGTTATCATTGGTGGCTGGTGGTTTCAAAAGTAAGAGAGGAAGGTAAAGGTGTTAAATTTCTCATTCAAATTTTATTTGTCACATACACAGTACGATATGCAGTGAAATTCTTATAAATTAAAGATATAGAAAGTTGCTTGATTCCTACTAATGGAAAATTAGCCTGTTTTAATCATGAACTGATAACAAGAGGACTTAAATGCAAGAGGACTTAAATGCAAGACTACTTAACCTTGGGCTATATATTTGTATACGCAGGGCAATTAGAACATGTGACAAAGGTGCACCCTGGGAAATGAAGTTCAAGACAAAGTCCAAACACAAAACATTCCACGGCCACCAGGCGCACAACAATTATCCCTGACAAACAAATGGTCCAGTAAAACCAAACTACTGAACATGTTTAATGTCTAAACATTCGCCTGAATTTGCCATTTTGAAAATGAGACGTTAGGGTTGCAATTTGTAAAAAGAGACATTGGTTTGACAAAAAAAAAAAAAAAAAAAAGAATCTGTTATAGAGCTCATTTCCATAATGCAGCATTGTTGCACCGGTGTAATGTACACGACATTTAGGTGTTCTCAACAGTCTATGTTGCTCTTCTGTAAATCTAGTAAAATGCAGTGAAAGAATTTAATGGTTTACATTAAAGAAAAAGGTTGATGAATGACTTATAGACACTTATAGAATCTTTACTTATTAAATGTTTGCAGAAGTGTTGCAACTGGAAAACTTTTACAGAATTTTTTGCTGTAGCAGCTAAGACTAATTCTGGGCTAAATTAAGGGGTAATAAACACATGGCTCATGAAGACTTAGTTTTTCCTCAGGTAAAAGAGCAGATCTGGTAGACTCATGGGCATAGTGTTATGGTAATCAAAAAAATTACCCCACTCTCCCTCTTTCACAACCACCACACCCACAACCCTTAAGCCCTCTGGACCTCCCCAATTAATTCTGGTGCGAACTCCTAAATCTGCTTTATGTCATAACTGAGGATGGTTCCACTTAATACTGTAATCATGACGTTGGCTTTGGACTGCATTGATACAACAGTTTTTCCGTGATGGCCTATGAAAGCAAACGGGTCGAATAGGTTTTGAAAATGCCATTACCAATTTTACCTACATCAGTAAACAGTTAGTAACCTCAACAAAGAGGACTTAACATATTTTCTGTTATAAAATCGCACATTTTATGTTCTATCACACAGTTTCTACTTCTTGTTATCTCAGGGAGTGTTTCCTTTACTTCATTAGGCACACACTAATCTTTTTAAATGTATGGACTTTTGTTATCATTATTTATATTTGGAATTTTTATTTCTTTAAAGTTGCTTTGTAACAATGTCCATTTTTATACAAGAACTATATTTTTAAAAAATTAATTAAATGAATGTATTTGGTTGTTTGTTATTGTTTGTTTATTATAAAACAAAGTCGCAAAAACATTTTTCTTTAGTGACTCTCTCTCATCAAGCTCTTTGCAGTCTTTACATCTCCTCACAAAGACTATGGGAAGCTCAAAGCTCAGTGATGTTCTGCAGGAGTGAAGAATATCTCTCATCAACATCCAGCTTCACCTTCTCTCCTACCTGATCCTGTTCATCTTGCTCAGAAGCCAATGTGGCCTCCAACTGTGCAGCTTTTGCTAATTGCTCTCTGGGTCTCATCCTGCGTTCTGTCTCCTGCTGTGCACTCAGTTGTTTCACACAAGGTTCCGGGAAGCCTGGGGCTTGAACATGTTCTGCAGGAGTGTGGTAATACAGTAATGCTTTCATTGTCCAGTGTGATCTTTTTCCTGCTCATGGTACACTCGCTCAGAAGCCAAAGTGGCCTCCAGCTGTGGAACCTGTTTCTACACTTGCTCCCAATCTCTCATCCAGCTTGTTTTATCCAGCTCTCCAGAGTTCTGTTGCTACTTACACAGTCAAAAAAGCCTAAAGCTGTGTGATGTTCTGTCGATGTGCTGTGCTTCTGTCCGCCATGTCCTGCTTTGCTTTTGCTCGTTCCTGCTCCCATTTTTTCAGTCAAAAGCCAAAGAGGCCTTTAGCTAAGCAACATCTTCCTTCATTCTTGATTTATTATCAAGGTCTCTTAATTTCCAGCTTTGCAGATGTCTTTTGTCCCTTTCAACTCTTCCAACAGTTCAGGTTCAGTGTCAAACACAGTGGTCTGTAGAAGCGATTGGTCTGTAGTTCCAATCGCTGGCATATTGTTCTGGTTTCCTTATTGGTATAATTATTGCCTCCTTCCAGTTTTCTGGTGATCTCTCCTCTTCCCCTATCCTATTATATAACAACAACAGCTTAACCATACTTACTTTGCTTAAGTTCTTTATCACACACTGATTTAATCTTTACCAGGTGAAGTTTCCTATATTACTCAGTGCCCCTTTTAATTAATTGTGAATAGGAAATCTTGTTCACCATTCATGCTTCCCATCTTAATCTGGGCCTCCATATTTGCCTCTTTTCCCCTGTTCATTCAGATCACTGGAACTATTCACATCAACATACATTTTGCTCAGCATTTACACCCTTTCCTTGATTGTTACTACAACCTTATCCCCATCCTTTCCAAGTCCTATCCTCTCTAAATCTGTGTCCTGTAGTTGGTCTAAAGGTTCTTCAGCTAGCAATAATCGCACCTCAGATAAACCACTTAGGATACGATACTGCCACTGTGCAAAGCACTGTTTAGAGTTTGGGGTGGAGCCCTTTATATATACTTTCCTGCTGTGTCTTCACAGTGATAGTGTCTTGTCTTCTTGCCTTCTGGGTGTTTACCAGTGTTATGCGCTAAAATGCCTCCCTGCCACGGATTGCTCCCTACATAATCTCTATCAAATATTATATTAGAACATAAATTTATAGGTTTATTATTATTAAATATGATATTACTATTATAATGAAGGTGTCCTAGGCGCATGACAGCCGTCGAGATCATTAATATGATGATAATGTTTATTTTGTGGCACATTTATTTTGCAGGGGTTTGTCACGTAATGCAAAAATGTTTACGCTAAATAAATATTGTTTATGATGAAAAATTACACAAAACATTTTTTATTGTAAAATAAGCAAAATAAAAATATACGTGTTGTATATGAAAAAGATACACTGTACAGTATATCTTTTTCATATACAACATGTATTTTTTATATAGCTTATTTTACAATAAAATTCGTTTCGTGTAATTTGTAAATCAGAAACCTATGAATTTATATTCTAATTCAGTATTTGACAGAGCTTATGTAGGGGGGCAATCTGTGGCAGGGACACATTTTAGCGCATAACACCGGCAGTTGGCATCTACTACGTTGCATTACCACCACCTTCTGATCTTGATCTCCTTCATCTAGCCCCATCGCCCGTTAAGAAACTCATCAAATACTTTTTTCCTTGTCCTCTGTGTCTTTTCCCAGTTTCTTAATAATTGTTGGGATGTTTGTGTGCATGCGCAGCGTTCCCTTTGAGGAACAAGTCAGTGTGCGCAGTGTGAGCCATCGTTGTGTTTCAGCACCTGGACCGAATAAATGACTGTGATCCATCAGAGAGAAGGGGATGCTTTAGACAATCAGAGGCAGCCAACCTAGGGACCCTTTCAGTGTTTTCAATGATAACATCATATAATTTCTTACTGTTGTAGCTTTCCTCTTATAATGTGGGGACCATATTTAATGTGTCACTTTCTAGACTTTTACATAAACATACCAGACAGTGATAATGAGTTTTTCCTTAGTTTCTCTGCTAAAAACTGGGTTTTTAGCTACTGTATGTTAGAGTGTAAATTTAGATTTTATTTTACCCCCCAAACTGGGCCAGAATGACTTACCGTATGCTTATCTTTGTTGTTGCCAAAAGCACACCTGCCACCTGTGCCTTAGTTGACCTCATAAATTGCTACCTGCACTGGATCAGTGAAGACTGAAAGCAGGTTTATAGTTTTGGGGTCCTGGCCATCCCCTATGAACAAAGGTAATCAATCACTTGCTTAGTAAACACTGTGAGCAGAAGGACATGGTCAAGCTTGTGGACCAGGACTCTGCTGCTGAAGTTAAAAAAACTTCTGTACAGACCCAAACAGCATGCTCCAGCCATAAACCAAATTAGACATTTGCACAGTATGTAAAGCATCTCAAAAAGCTCATAAACAGGAACTTGTCTTTAAACATACGTCCAGAAAAAGTCCAAGAGTTGCAGCAATTCTAGCACTGTCTGACACAGGGGTGTAAGACTACCTAACATTGTGCTAGTTGTTACCTGCACGTCACAGTTCTTAATCCTCCACCTATTCAGACCCTTGCCACACCTCTAACCAAGGAAATGTGTGAATGTGTGAGTGAACCCCAGTGCACAGGTCAGAAGCGACAACTATGTAAAAGCAAGGCCCCAACTAACTAATTAAAGCAAGGCCCCAAACAGCCCTTGCATTTACAGGATTCCCTGGAATGCTGGGAAAGTACATTTACTGTCTGACAAAAAAAAGTCCATGTATAAAGGATTAAGATCATCTCATATTCTCCTGTTTTTTTTATTTTATTTTATGAAATAATTTTAATATTATGATTGTTCCATTTCTATCCCTGGGTAATGTCACCCTGTGTCAAAATAAAAAATAGGAACAGTTAAAAATGTTACTTGTCTAATTTTAAATTGTTAGATAAAATACAGTATTTATGTAACTTTCTGTTTACCATTTCCTGATCATCTGGTGGTCCCTTCATTAAAAACATGTTGATCTTTGTTCGTAGTCCCATGAATTAGTTTTCTTCTAAAATTATTTCCAGATTTTTTAAATAGTCCTACCCATTTAAGATGTTGAATAAAATTTTCTTGTTTACTGTGTGAACACTTTAATAAAAATCCAACAAAATGTGATTGGTTGTTTCACTCAAGGTCATGGTCAGGGATGTTCTGATACATCCTTCAGTGCTGTTGTCATTGGCATGTCACTAATGCCACAACTTGGACATCATGAGCTACAAAGTCAAATACGTAAGTTATTTATTTATTTATTTATTTATTTAAAAGGCCAACGCGGTGTTTGGCAGAGGAAAATATTCCTTCAGTCACACTCGATCAAGGATTTCCTGTCCAGTTCTGCAGTTTTCTGCTTCAGGAAGCTTGTACAGTATTCTTCAAGAAGTATTTTAGTATTGTGATGGTCCTTTCGTCCAAGTAATCTTTTCCCGCTCAGAAGCTGAAGTACCCTTTTCCAGTCATTTTTTTTCAAGTCTAATTAAGGTTGGCTTTCTCTCTTTCCTTCTCTTGGTCAGAAGTCAAAGTGGCCTCTAGCTGAGCAAAATGTTTCTCCAGTCTCTCACAAACATCTTAATTTGCAGCTCTTCACGCCAATCAAAGTTTCAGAGGATCATCCAAGATGTTCCTTAGGAGTGTGGCACTCTCATTTGTGTCAGAACCCAAAATCTTCTCCAGCTCTGCAACCTTATTCACCAATATGTCTCTTTCATTCTCATTATCTCCCTCATTTTACATCCCTTAATTTCACCTACTACTTTCTCCAATTCCACCTGCAACATTTATATTAGTACAGTACATAGTGTCTTCTATACAACTCTGGAGACTCCTGTTTTTCCTCAAAGTGCACAAACAAAATTCAAATTAAACTTTTAAAGCTTGCCTCAGGAGATTAAGCATCATTACTACTAGTATACAATAAAGACATGACTCGCATCACATCCAGTCAACAGCTCCGCTTGCCATGAGAAGTGCTGGTAAAGACTCGTTGAGAGTGGTCCAATCACATGAGCCCAAATATTTAAAAACAATATTGATTCGCTAAGAACAAAAGTGGGAGGGTTCCTTGCTGCAACCCAAGGATGATTTGAAAAAATCCAATTAGAGCTCAGCTTTATTTCATTATTAAACTAAATAATAATTATGTTTAAAAAAAAATACATGTTAAAGTAGCTTTCTTCTCTGCCCAACTTTTTCAGGGGGCGGCGCCACTGATCCATATCAAAATATTCAGTAGGCTACATGTATTAAATAAATTTTATAAGACTTCATTTCATAAACTTTACAAATTCTCTCCATACTTATTTTTTGTGTCAGTCACAATAAAATGACCACTACAGTAAATCAATATATGCAGCAAATTCAGGCAAGCAAGGCACAATAAGTAATATAAGAGTCACAGCTATCAAAACAATAGTTACCAGCTAGCCAGTGTGTGGACATTATTTTCCCGTCATTCCCTGTCTGGCTTCACGATTTGACAGTAGCCTCACCTGATTGGTTAATCCTTCCGTATACCAAGAAAAGCCCATTTTTGACACATTGCAAATTATTCTGTAAAAG
The DNA here is from genome assembly GCA_030347435.1 of Clarias fuscus. Lineage (NCBI taxonomy): Eukaryota > Metazoa > Chordata > Actinopteri > Siluriformes > Clariidae > Clarias > Clarias fuscus. The sequence continues at coordinate 25,545,496 of CM059207.1, read as the reverse complement.
AAAACTGTAGAAGTTGGAGTCAGCGACAGCACAGAGGAGTTTATTAACGAAACAAAACTGTTACAAAACTGTTAAATTTTTTTATTAACAAGTACAGTATGAAAAAAGTCCTTTGGCTTCTGGGAAATTTTATTCCACTTCCTTCTACAGTTCCTCCACCTGAGGACCTTTCACAAGAGCATCCTTTAGTGGCCTGCTTCGAAATTGTCCTTTAATCCTTTTAAATATCCCCATTACTGTCTTCCTCTGTCCACACTAAGCAAATACGCAAATAATGTCTCTTTATTTGTCTCTTTGTCTCTTTAACTGTATGCACGCTCTATTGTGACGTCACCACTCCCCTACGCTTATCTGTCTGTGACGTCGCTCCCCCTGCTCTCATGCCCCCCCCCCCCCCTTTTTATAAATTATATACAAATTATAGAGTACAGACATAGTCGAAGATAAAGTGACTCTAGCGAATATTATTGTTTTTTTTTAAGTAGGGACAAAGGAAAGAAAGAAACAAGCTTTAACATATGGAATGTATGCAGTGAGCGGAACGCCATCTAATTTGTTCGTAGTTTATTATCTATGCCAGTGCTAAACCACTACGGATGTAATATCTTTTTGGCCACTAGGGACCACTAGTGAGCTATCGCCGTCTTTCAGCCCATGAAGTGTTGCACCGACAAAGTCGACACGGCACTCATTTAATTAATCCAAACATAAACAGCCAACGATTCTGTGCTGTGTGAATTAACGTTATAACGTTCATTTAAATTTAATTAACAGAAGGTGGGGGGTAGATTCCGTTAGTCTTTCATCATGCAAATGATACATTTTAGCCTGTTAACGTTATACTTTATGTATTCTGTGTTTACACACACACTGCAAGAATTATAATGAAGTTGCTTTATTTGTGTCGCATGCCTTTATTGTGCTTTTATTTAATGGTATGTTAACCCAGCTTAGAAACTTTTTGGTTTGTCCATTAAATTTACATAGGCATGTTACGTAAAATGTTAATATAGTTTATTTGCATAGCTCCCAGGTCTCTGTGGGTTTTGAGACCCTGTGTCAGACTGTGGCCAGCAAATGCTGTGAAAAAGTATTTCCCTTTCTGAACTTTTAGGTTTTTGCATACTTGTCATAGAAAATCAAACAAATTATAATATTACCCAAAGATAACCCAAGTAAATACAAAATGCTGTTTTTAAATGATTAAATTATTTCCCCTATTTTATCAAGGGGAAAAAGCTGACCAAACCTGCCTGTGTGAAAAATGTATTTCCCCCTTGGTAAATTCTGAATGAACTGTGACTTTTCAAAAGCTGATTTATATTTCACTTGCCACGCTGGCCTCATTATTGCCACCCGTGTTGAATCAAGAAATTTCTTAAATAGAACCTGTTAAACATGATCAGAGATCTCAAAAAGCAACACGATTGAAAGAGAATTCAACTTAAGGGGAAAGGGGATGAGAAACAAAGTAATTGACATGTATCGGTTTGTAAAGGGTTATAAAGTGATTTCTAAGACTTTGTGACTGCAGTGAACTAAAGTGAGAGCCTTTATCCTCAAATAGAGAAAACCTGGAACAGTGGTGAACCTTCCCAGGAGTGGCCTGGCCTACCAAAATTACTCCAAGAGGTCAATGATGATTCATTCAGGAGCTCATAAAAGAACCAAAAACAAACTCAAAAGAATTGCAGGCCTCACTTGCCTCAGTTAACCCTCATATTATGTTAAGGGTCAATTTGACCCATTTCAGTTTTTTTGTTGACTAAAGTACTGTTTATCCTTCTTTTATCTTCATGAAATTTTGTGACTTTTCCTCATCTGGGGTCATGAAATGGTGTGTAAAATATGGACACTCTGATGTGTCCTGGAATGTCTGTGCAGAGTTTGTATACAAAGATGATGTTGTGGGTCATTTTGACCCGGACACTTTTTCGTGCAACAATGTCTGGAATCGTTTCACATGATATCTCGTGTGATCCGATTTGACAATCGTGACACCAGAGCTGGTCGACGTGAAAGAGACAAACTGGCTGCAATCAGGGATGTATGGGATAAATGGGTTGAAATCCTTCCTTTGATGTACAACCCTGGCCTCCATGTTACTGTAGATGAACGCCTTGTTCCATCCAGGGGCCGCTGTCCTTTCCGGCAGTATATGCCCAGCAAGCCGTCCAAGTATGGCATCAAAATATGGGCAGCTTGTGATGCAAAATCTAGCTATGCATGGAATATACAAGTATACACTGGAAAGCTACCTGGAGGAGCATCTGAGAAGAATCAGGGGATCCGTGTGGTATTGGAGATGAATGAAGGGCTGCAAGGTCACAACATCACTTGTGACAACTTCTTTACATCCTACCGCCTTGCAAAAGAACTTCAGAAGAGAAAGCTGACTATGTTGGGAACAATAAGAAGAAATAAGCCAGAACTTCCGCTTTCTGAGAAAGCAACAGTTGTTTCATACTGCCCAAAGAAAAACAAGAATGTTTTTGTCATGAGAACAATGCACACAGATGCATCTCAGACCACAAGAAGAAGACAAGAAGCCACAAATGATCCTGGACTACAACTCGACCAAATGAGGAGTTGACAATCTGGACAAAGTCACAGCAACATACAGCTGCCAGCGTAAGACAGCCCGTTGGCCCTTGGTTATTTTCTACAACATTGTGGATGTGTCTGCTTACAATGCCTATGTCCTGTGGACTGAAATCCATCATCAATGGAACGCTGGCAAATTCTACAGACGTCGGCTTTTCCTTGAAGAACTGAGCAAAAGCCTTGTCACTCCCAAGATCCAGAGGCGAGCCAGGCCAGCTCGATCACCAGCAGCTGCAGCTGTAATTGAAAAAGTCAAGTCATCCATACAATCTGCAATGGATCCAGTGGATACAGGTGTACAGAAACGGAAGAGATGCCAGGTCTGTCACTCCGGAAAGGACAGTAAAACAAGCACATCTTGTGTGAAATGCAAGAATTACATCTGCAGAAAGCACACAGTTTCTTTTTGTCCATCATGTGGACAACATTGAAAATGTTGAACACTGAAAATCTAAAACTAAACAAAATAGTTGTTACAAAAATTGTTCTGGAATTTCAAATTGTGTTGTATGTCAGTTTTTAAAATGTTTATCTAATAGAAAATAAAGTTGCTGTTGTTTAAACACAGTTTTTTGACAGTTTACACAGTGCAGGTCAAAATGACCAGCAACATAACCAATGTGATTTTTTTTCAACATAATATGAGGGTTAAGGTCAGTGATCATGATTCAACAATAATTAAGAAACTGAGCAAAAAAAAAATAAAAAAGTTCCAATGCGAAAGCCACGGCTGGCCAAAAAGAACACAAAGGTTCATATGACTTTTGGCAAAAAATATCCTAATTATCACCTGTCAAATTTGTTTTGTAATGAAAATGACATGAACTGTTTTATCTACATCGGTAAACAGTAGCTAACCTCAATGAAGTGGACATGATTTTATGTTTATAGAACACAGTTACAGATGGCATTTACTTATGGTCAATGGTTTCTTATGTCTCTCAGTCTGGTTCTTCTCATGGTTCATGCTATCTCAGGGAGTTTTTGCTTTCCTCCAGGTGGTTCATTAGGGGAAAAAAATTGTTTTTATTAATGCATTTTCTTTTTGTTTTAAATGTATATTTGGAATTTAAGCTACTTTGCAATAATGTCCAGTAATATACAAGATAAATAACCTAAAATGACTTCATTTATTTATTCATTTATTTAGCATAAAACAAAGTCATAAAACACAGAAAGTTTAAGGAAAAAGTCCAGTCATATTTATACTGCTCCTGCTCCTTTTCCTCAATGTTTCAGGGAAGTTGATACTGGGCTCCAGTTAACTGCACGTACTCTTATCAAGCTGTCTCAGCTTTGCAGTTTTCTAATTCTCCTCCCTGAGATTCAGGGAAGCGTGAAGCTTAAAGCTCAGTGATATTCTGCAGGAGTGCAGATGTTCCCACATCAACATCCACCTTCACCTTCTATCCTACCTGATCTTGTTCATCTTGCTCAGAAGACAAAGTGCCTTCCAGCTGTGCAGCTTTTGCTAATTGGTCTCTGGGTCTTTTGCTAATTTGCTAATTGGTCTCTGGGTCTTTTGCTAATTTGCTAATTGGTCTCTGGGTCTCATCCTCCTTTCTGTCTACTGATGTTTCTCAGTGGTTCAAAAAAGCCTGGGGCTTGAACATGTTCTGCAGGAGTGTGGTGAACCTACTCTCATTGTCCAGTTTGATCTTCTCTTGAGGTTGAGGTGTTCTGCATTGTGAAGATCCGTGTCCACTCTAATCTTATCTTTTTTCTTCTCATTTTGCTCTACCTCAGAAGCCAAAGTACCCTTCTCCAGTCATTTTTTTGCATCTCATTAAGATCTATCATTAGCTCTGCAGATTTTTTTGATCCTTACAGGTCATCAAAGAATCCTGAAGCTGGATGACATCTTTAAAGAGTGCAGTATTCCTCACCTACATCATGCTTGGCTTTCATTCTTTCCTTCTCTTGTTCAGAAGTCAAAGGTCCTGCTCAATACTATCTGAGCAACATATTTCTGCTGTCTCTGTCTCTTGTTAAGATCTTATATATTAGATATAAAGATATTCTCACTTGTGTAGTAATCCTAAATATCCTCCAGCTCTGCAAGCTTCTTTCACCAATGTGTCTGTCTTTCATTCTCCACCTGTCCCTCATTTCAGATTCCTACAGATCTCCTATTATTTTCTCCAAATCCACCTGCAATGCTTCCACTCTTTTTTGCATAACCTCTCCCATTAAGGGATTTATATTCACATTTGCAGAACTCTGTTCTTCCTTATAGTGTGTCAGATAAGCCTCGAGCTGTGTGAGGTTCTGTAGGCGTTCTGCATTTCGCTTAGCAATATCCTGCTTGGCTTTCTCTCTTTCCTTCTCCAATTTTTTTATCTCAACAGCCAAAGTGTCCTCCAGCTGAGCAACGGTTTCCTTGAGTTTCTCTTGATTTCTCATCAAGTTCCCCCTGTCAAGCTCTGCAGTTTTTGTCAATTGCTCATAAAGATTCAGGGAAGACTGAATCTCAGTGGTGTTCTGTAAGAATATGGCATTCCTGTGCTCCAGGTCCAGCCTGATCTTCTCTTTTTCTTTCCAATGTTGCTCTCGCTCAGAAGCCAAAGTGGCCTCCAGCTTAGCAATGGTTTTCTGTAGTTGATCTTGATCTTTCATCAGGCTCCTATTGCCCAGCTCTGAAAACTTGTTTTGTTCCTTGAAGAGTTTTACAGATGCATTTAGATCAATGATGTTTCCCAGGAGTGCAGCATTCTCCTTCGTGTCAGAATCCAAAATATCCTCCAGCTCTGTGACCCTCTTGAACAATGTGTCTCTCTCTCTTGTCGCTCTCATCTCATTCATCTTACATTCCTTCAATTCTTCTACTAATTTCTTCAACTTCTCCTGTGAATCCTCCACTTCAGACTGTAGTTCCAGCACTTGAGGATCATTCACAGAGTCCTCATTTGACCTACATCGAAACAGATGTCTAAACATGTTGTTATTTTCTTTCCAAATTCAGCAAAATACATAAGGGAAGAAATAGTCACGCTGTGTCTTCTTGTCTTTTGTGTGTGTGTGTGTGTGTGTTTTCTTGGTGTTGACATCCACTATGATGCATTACCGCCACCTTCTGGTCTTTAACTTCCTCACCTTCTTTTCAGATTGTGACGTCAACAGTATGCCTCGGTATATCCGTCTGTGACGCCATCTCTCTCTCTCTCTCACTCCCTCTCAAGATTTAAAATTAAATTTAAAGATTCTTTACTGGCATGAAAAATATTTAGATTCGTATTACCGAAGCTTAGAAATAAGTCACAATAACCGGAGTGCGCGTGTGTGTGTGATGTGGTTACTCCCTCTCGCTCTCTCTCTCTCTCTCTCGTAATGAATCTCTAGCCATGAGTCAGCTGTTTTTTTTTTTTTTTTTAAACATAGCTGCTGAAAGTGCTGGAGAATGTTACGCTGCGCACGGATCTAATCTTTTTTTATTATTATTATTTTTATCTAATCTGTTTCTCGTTCGTGTTTTGTTAGTACTGATGTAATATATATATATAGAGTACGGATGTAATATTTTTTTACCACTAGTGGGCGCATGGTGCGCTATCTCCGTCTTTCAGTACCTGGTACGGCGTGTTTAATCAATTAAAACCTAAACAGGCAGCAAATTGGTTGTATATTATTATTTAAACCCTTTCTAATGAATGATCTTTGTTAACGAATTTGGTAGTTGTTATTTAGTTTATCCTACGTTTGCCTTCATTCATTGACTGTGTGTGTGTGTGTGTGTGTGTTACGTGTGAACATGTATTCTTCTGTTGCGTTAAAATTAACGCTTCTGTTGCGTTAATAAGCGTTAGAAGGTGAAGTGATGGGTTAAATACAGCCAGTGTTTCATCAGAACACAAAAGATAAATTTTTAACCTGTTACATTTATACTTTATGTCGTCTGTGTTTACACACACAGCAGGATTATTAATGAAGAAAGTTGCTTAATTTGTGCCGCATGGCTATGTTGTGTTTTTATTTAACTGTATATTGTGTTACATTTATGTTACACTTTTTTTTTTAAAAATCCTTTTAGCATTAAATGTTTAAGATCAGAGAACACCAGAAGAGAGGGTGGTCATAATCAAATGTTTTAGGGCCCATACTGTATGAGATTTAAAAAAGAAAAAAAAAAAAGAGTTGGAAGGGGAGGGGCAGGAAATTTCCGAGTTTAATTAAAACTCAGACGTTTCAAGTCGAAAAAGACTCGAAATTTTTCAGATAAAAGATCTAATCAAACTTTTCCCTTGGATTTAGCAACAAGGAAATCCTTGTTATTTTAACCCAGAATCACCAGATCATCATAAGCATTCGAACTTTGAAGAGACATTCCTGTAAGCTGAGCCTATACACCATACTGACTTTGTTTATCAGCAACTACAACGCCATGGACAGATGCAAGGTTATCTACAGCAGAGTATTAGGGCCAGTAGTAATCAGCCACAACCATGGGGTCATTATTTGTTGTATAAGCTTCATCTGTTCAACAAAAACGATTGAAACCATCGATACGTCCATTTATCCCTATACCATATGTCTTCAATTTGTCATAAGATTTCATATGCCAAAGAGCATTAGGTCCTTTTATATTGTAGAAGTTGCGCTGTACAAAGGTCCACACCATGAGGATTGATTATTGTAATGACCCGTAGTATTATTTCCTGCTGTATCACAAATCCTTTCGCATTGCATGTTGATGTAACCAGTGATAACCTTGCATCCAAGTCAGTCTGGTATTTTCTTCTAAATACTTAAGTCTATATGCGGTTACCTTCCTTGACAGAAAAAAAACACAGTTTAAAAACCACAGATAAAAACTTTGAGTTTTTATCTTGAAAATGTAGAGTTTTTTTCTCAACAATTTCGACTTACAACATGAAACGTCTGTGATTTAAACTCGGAAATTCCCTGCTCCTCCCCTTCCAACTATTTTCTTTTTTTTTTTTTTATCTCTCTGATTAAACCCTGAAACCCTGGGGTAAAAACCTGTTTGTACAGGTTTAGGCTAGTTTATGTTTTGCGCAATAACAATAGAAGCAGGAAAAAGATTGCCAAAATAAAAAAATGTATTGTCACTGCATTATGCAGAAAAACTAGTTCATGTTTTGTCACCTCTAGTTTGTATTATTGTAAAGCCTTTTTGTCTGGATGTTCTCCTAGATGTATAAACAAGCTCCAGTTAGTCCAGAAGGCCACAGTCAGAGTCCTCACTAGAACCAGAAGATATGAGCACATCTTCTCTATTTTATTCATGCTGCACTGGTTCCCAGTGAAATTCACATTGATTTTAAAATATTACTATTAACTTGTAAAGCACTAAATGGTCTCGCACCACAGTCCATGAGTGAACCCTTAGTGCTCCATGATGTGCCATGGTTACATCAGTCAAAGATTAAATTAAACTACAGCAGGGGGCAGAGCTTTTTCTTACAATGCCTCAGATTTATGGAATAGCCTTTCAATGAATGTTCGGGAGTCAGACCCAGTCAAAGTGTTTAAGTCTAGGCTGAAAAATTATTTATTTAGCCAAGCCTTTTGTAACTACATTTGACTTGCAGTAAAAGTGCAGATCTTAAGGGCACAGGGCACACTCAAGGGCACAGAGTATTATGGTTAACTGGTATGTTTGGATTCTGTTTCCACTTCCACTGATCACTCAGGGTTGGTGATGGTGAAGTGACTGTTGCTTTACAGTACTTCCTAGGGAGCCCTCGTGTCTGTGTTTTCTTCTGGCTCTCAATTTTAGTTATGCTGTCACTGTTTGTCATGACGAAGTTCCTGCTTGCACTCTGCACAAAATATACATTCACATCATTTACATTTATATTTGCAGCATTTGGTACAAATTATATGTAGCTGTTACCACCTTACTGTTCTCTCTCTCTCTCTCTCTCTCTCTCTCTCTCTCTCTCTGTCTGTCAAGCTCCTGAGTTGCCAGTGATCCAGACTCCGTCTTAAATCCAGACCTGTCTGACACATCCTGGTGCCCCGCTTCTGTTCTTGTCTAATAGAAGCATCTTGCCCTCTGCTATATGGCCACATATAGTCTGCTTGGGATGAGTGTCATGACTGGAATGGTTCTACTTGGCCAAGAAGATGGTCTTGGACTCAGCTTATGTGGTCAGTGGTTGTCTGATGGCTTGTGACTTAATTTGATCAATAGTTCAATAGCACTGAAATTTCTGGAAGCATTTTCATACCTGAGCCTCCAGCAACGAAAGTTGGACTCCGTATTTACTTAAACACCTCTCCTGTTATATTGAAATTTAAGCCTCCTAACACTGCAAATTATGACTGCAAATCAACCCCGCTACCTGATATCTCCCAAATGAGAATGGGTTCCCTGTTGAGTTTGATTCCTCTTAAGTTTCTTCTTGTTGTCATATAAAAGAGTTTTTCCTTACCACTGTCACCCTCAGCTTGCTCATCAGGTACAAACTTATAATTATAATTTATACATATTTCCTCACACGTTTTAAAAAATCATTTGCATATTTTTTCATCCTGTGAAGTTGCTTTGCGACAATGACCATTGTTAAAAGCACTGTATAAATAGAATTGAATAGAGTGGAATTAATTAGATAGAAGTCCAAGCTGGACATGTAGAAAAAAGTAGCACACCTGCATATCATTACAAACCCTCTGACTTCTGTCACTTTAGAGGAGCTTCTAAGCAGAAAAAAAAAACAAGAGCAGGAAATAAATAAGGCCAAGCTGGATATGGAGTAGAGAAACATTGCACACCTCCAAAACATGACTGAGCTTCAGGACTTTTTGACATGATGTGAAGGACAACAGAAGTCTGCAGAGCTACAAAGAGATGAGAACATGCTTTTTTAAACAAAATAAACTAGAAGAGAAAATGGCCAAGGTTTACATAAATGAGAGGAAGACTGCAGATTTGCAGAATGCCATCCATCTACTCGCTTCTTTGGCACAGAAGTCTTTAAAGATAGTGAAATAGCTTGATAAGAGATGGAGAAAAATGTTTCACAGGTAGAGGCCATACTTCTGAGTAAATGCACCATGAGGAGAAATACAAACTGGACAATGAGAACATGATTACCACATACCAGCAGCACCCATGACCCTGTTGCTAGTTCACTGCTTTTTCTACTTACATAATGGAGAATGGTCTGTCTGTCTGACTTTCTATCTACTTGTCTGCCTGCCTGTCATGTTGCACATCCATCTGAGTATCATACTGTCTGTCTGTTTAACTTTGCATAATACTACATTATTATGCTTTAGGATATTCTTGGGTAAGCAATTAAAACACACTGAGTGTTAAGTAACAGAAAGTTCAGCTGTACAGTATAATGTAGAAAGGTCTGTCTATCTATTTGTTTGCCTGTGTAACATAAAATTGTACATTATCTTCATTAAAATTTTTATTTAGTTTGCCTTAAGCAAATATTTTAAGTTGTTATTATGCAGATAGTTTAATTTTAATGTATCTGTAATTATGTAGGCAAAATAAAAGCATTGATAAGATGAGTCCTGCCTCGGGTCTGTGTGCGTGGAGTTTGCATGTTCTTCCTTTGCTTTTTGGGTTTTCTCTGAGTGCTCTGATTTCCTCCCACAGTCCATAGACATATGGATTAGGCCAAATTGTTTCCGTTTTGTGTGTGTAAGATGTGTGTGTGTGCGCCCTGTGATTGATTGGCACCTGGCCCCACATGTGCACTTTCTCCCCCAGATAGGCTTCATGCCCCCAATGTACACTGGATAAGTTAAGAGGAGTATTTCTTAGTTTCTTTGATACTGGAATATTTGGGTCAGTGTATACATACAATATTCCTAGGTATTACTTAACTCATTTTTACATTCATCACTTTACCTTCCTTAATATTTTTTTTCCCATTTGAGTGGTGGTGGGGTGAGGAGGTAAAGTGATGAATGTAGAAATGAGTTAAGTAATGTCTTAAAGTTGCAAATACAGATTTATGAACTCCATTGTAACCAATTTCAAGTCTGGAGACATTGCCTCTATTCAACTGCTCCAATATAATTCTTACTGGTCCAATTCCCACTAACTCACTCATTGTCTATACCGCTTTATCCTGTGTACAGGGTCACAGGGTCCTGGAGTATCCCAGGAGAATTGGGGCATGAGGCAGGGTATACCCTGGACAGGGTGCCAATCCAATGCAGGGCACACACTCACACGCTCATTCACACACTACAGGCAATTTGGGAACGCCTAATCCGCATCTTTTTGGAATGTGGGAGGAAACCAGATAACCCGGAGGAAACCCACCAAGAATAGGAAGAACATGCAGTACAAGTTTTTTATTTTTTAAAGTAATACAAGAAATCTGAGAAAAGCATGATTATTGGGTAAATACATGCAGCTAGTTAGGTATGGGTGTGGTAAATATGTTTGAGCTACAGCAGTAGTTTCCCCTCCTATAGGCGTTCCATTTGTGTCTCACACAGCTCTGACATTGTTGCTGTGTTTCAAGCCTCAGTCACTAACACACACACAGCAGGGTTGTACAAGCTCGAAGATCTTTCAAGCCGGATAAGCTTTAGGAGATAAATATGACTTTCAGAGGTATTGCATTGTTCCTGTGCATCATGTGTCCTGCACACTGCCTGCTTGAGCAGACCACACAGACAAAGAACGAAACAAAAGGCAAGTTTGTTATATGTACTTTATGCTTATTTTCTTAATCCATGTATTCTAGTCATTAAAGCTTAGATAAATCATTCCCATGATTAGTTTATACTTTCCTAAACATTATAACAAAGTATTCTGAACTGTATATTAGCAAATTTTTTATGTTGCCTGAATGTTCGATAGATGTGCTGCTGGCACCAGAAGCTCCTCACAGTGCTGCCATTGAAGAGCTAAGGAAAAAGATTGATGAGATTGTGAAGGATCTGAATGCCCTGAAAGAAGTCTATGCTCTGCAATTAGGTACTGAATAAAACTATTGCAATACTTACAATTCATCTACGTATGATAGGTGACATTCAAAACATTTATTTACAATGTATTTTTAAAGTATTGTTGTTATTATTATTATTATTATTATTATTAATTATAATAGTAGTAATAACATTAATAGTGTAGTAGTACAGATGTTGCAGCCAATTGCTTCTGATGTACATTTTCTATATTCTGTTGTACTTGTTTTCCAGCTGACTTTAAGGGCATGAGAATATTTTGAGTTGAGGATGCTGGACTACATATACCTTGTTAATATATGTACTGTATATGTATACTTTTTTCAATAATTTCAGCATTAAGTTTAGTGATCCCAAAACATGCAAACACTGGCCCTGTGTTTTTAGAATAAACTAGAACTTTGTACACCACCCATATACCTTCAAGAAAGAACAACAGCCTGTAGAAAAACAATCAAACACTGGATAAATGTTGTAAAAAATAGTAATAGTAATAGTTTTTACCTTTCTCATATAGACTACAGTGGTGTTAGTGCATCTGGGCTCTTCTAAAAATCTGAAAACATTATGAAATATGGTCCGTATTAAAAAAATAAACAAATAATTATTCTTCAACCCTTCAATCTTTAGCCATGTTGTAGTCCACGACCCAAAACTGAAATGTATATTTCATGAATTATGCGAGTCCATGCAATTAAGCTGGGTTGGGGAAGTTAAAAATAAAAGATGGAAAAGTTGCAATTGTTTTACCAAAGCATTCAAAATGATCTTACACAATGGTTTCATCATGTTAATAAAATAAAGCTAAACCAACAACAACTTTGCTCCAAATCCTAACTTTAAAACACTCTTCACAAGATGTGATATTTTCTTTTTTTATTATTAAAACCCGGTTGAACATAGAGAGTCTATGCAAACTGCATCATGAAGGTTTTATAGGAAATATAGTTGCTTTAGCTGTTAGACATATTTTGTAACTTAAATGGTAAAACCCAATTATGTTTCCAGACTTAAATATTACACAATGTGAAAAAGGGATGAAGATGTATGCAAAGCAGGTTTATGTACTTAACTTCTCATTATTGTTTAAGGTAAATCACATGGCAGCACCACCATTTCCCACCTCACTGACTAAAATTGTTAGTCTGCTGTTGTATGTCACACTCTGTTCCTAGAGCCACAGTATTTCACCCCACTGTATACATCTACTGTAAATGAACAGATAGCAAAAAAAAAAAAACTGATGTTAAAATAAGAGTCTGAGTTGGCCTTGTTGTGGATATGAGTTTGTGCAGGAATTATATTTGTTTTATATTAAAAGAAACTCTATCAATACAAAATAGCGTTTTCTCCCCTTTTTTATGATATCAATATGCAGTACTATGCAAGTCTTAGGCACCCTGTTTTTCTTTTTGGTTTGTCTTTTTTTTTTTGTCTTTGTTATACATGTTTATTTTATGACTTCATTAAGTCAGTACAAAAAATCTGATTTCCAAACAGTAGTATTCCAGCAAAAACATTTAATCTTACAGGGGGAAAGAATGTGGGCAAGAGAAAAAAGCAGCATATTAGGTAAAAGCCCACTTTTCAGACAGAAAAGAAAAGAAAGCTGAGTTTTGCAATCATGTAAAAGAAGCAGGTATGGCAAAGTCCTCAGGAGAACTATGGCTGGTTCTGCAGGATGTTTAGCAACTAAAAGTAAGCAACTAATATTCTTATAAAATTCCCCAAATTATACCTGAAAACTATATTTTAGGTAAATGTTCATCACATGAATTATTGACCTTGTTTCATTCATTGATTTGCACCTTTTTACAGACATCCTTGCAGTACAGCAGTTATTTGCAAGTGTGTAAGACTTTTGCACATTACTCTAGATCAATTTCTAACTATATATTCTATAATGTGATGCAATAATATACTTATTATATTACATGAATACATTAGCCCTTCTTAAGATATACTGAATAAATTGTAAAGGATATGAATTTTAAATGGAGGTAAAGTTTGTCAGTAGTGTCACCAGCACCTGCGGTGATAAGCACAATGAATGGTTTAATAAATGAACCCACATTACTATGTTTCCAGATAAACAGACATCACATTTGTCTAATGTTAACTAACACTCCATAAGCTGTTTAAATACAAGGCTTACCGATGTTTGTCTTTAGAACACTTGGTAAAATATATAGGATTCATTCATGATGTGTGGAATTCAGTTCGATATGTTAGATCACATGTTTTCTGCTTTGCACAAGGTGATGAACTGGAATTTCTGTTCTACTTTAGGATCTGTTTAGAAGAAAATCTGCTGGTTGTCTTTTGAAACCTTAATATAATCCTTTGTTATACCTCCTATTCCAGTTTGCCTGAAAGGCATCAAGGTTCCAGGCAAGTGCTTCCTGGCCAGCTCGGTAAAGAAGAACTTCTATGCTGCTACCGATGATTGCATCTTAAAGGGTGGCACTCTGAGCACTCCTGCTACAGGCAATGAAAACTACCAGCTCTATGTCTATGTGCATGAGACAATTGGACCCAGCGAACAAATCTGGCTGGGCATCAATGACATGGTGAAAGAGGGGGAGTGGGTTGATAAAACTGGGTCCAGGATACGTTTCCAAAACTGGGAGACAGAGGTCACTCGTCAGCCTGTTGGAGGACCCAATCAGAATTGCGCCTTTATGTCTGTCATAGACAGCGGGAAGTGGTTCGATGAGAACTGTCGTGCCGTGAAGGCCTTTGTCTGCGAGTTCAATATTGTCTGAGTTCCTGTTGCTCCTCATTATCCTTAACACATGAAGGTAAAAGCTTGTCAGACATTATGCATCCTAAATACAGACAACTTTGTACATTGCATGTATATTCAAAGCTCCTAAGGCAAAAACCGGACAAGTGAGAAACGAGAACTACAGACCAACAGCAGCAATGAGGATGCCTCCTTCAACAAGCCAATCTTTCTTGCTGCTAATTTGTATGCCAGAAACACTCGTAAAATATACTTCAAACAGGAAAAATATTATTGATGAAAGACCATTTCAGACATTTGACCTTGCTTGGATCAGTTCTTCTGCTGCCCAAAGCTTCAGACACGTGTTACTGAGATAATGACCATGATGGACAAATAACCCAAAATATAATGCCTCCTCCAGTTGATTTTAGAGGCATAAACCAGTTGAGATGAAAAACAGCATGATTTATGTGTCAAAAAAGAGAACAGAATCTGGTTTTAAAGAACAAACTGTCAATTTCATTTATTCCCAGATAGTCCTAAATTTTATTATAAAAACAATAACTAGAAAAACAAGTTGTGTATGCATACAATGTTTATATTAAAAACATGTTAGAGATAATTATATATATATATATATATATATATATATATATAAAAAGGAGTACTCATATGTGGAGGTTCGTGCAGGATTTATAATGTATATACCAAATACTTCAGCTCTTATGCTACATAAAATAATAATAATAAAAAGTTTTTCTGCTAAGAAACAGAAAAGTTTTTATTTTGTAACTGCACTTTTTGTGTACTTTATTCAGAGGACACAAGAAAGAACAATACTTATTGTAAGATGTTTTCGAGTAAAACAAATGACTTCACTACCACGTGTTACATTATATAGTTCTTTCTGGTTTCAAAGGACTTTCACATATCTGGCTGAGTGTGTCATCATTATCTGGTTTAATACAACATGTGAACCTCTAAATAAATATTTTTATTTATGTAACTTACATGGGTCTAGTGTAAAAAAACAACAACAAAAAAAAACAATCCCCAAAACAAGCTGAATTCGCACATAGGAAACACTGGTTATGCCTTTTATGTGACAAACCTTGGTGGTAGTACCACTACCACAGTCAAACTGGCTCCTTTTACAGTATGTAGCACAAAAATGGGTATTAAAATGTTATGATTTTTAAAATAAAAACAGCATAAGTGGACTAGCTCACAATTTACATTTTTCATCAGTCATTTTATGTACTGTATTTCAAAGAAATTAAACATTTTGTGCTATTAACAAGGTCTTATGGCATTATCTAGGAACAATTTCAAAATGTAGAGACTCAGTTAAACAGACTTCCTAGGTAAACAGACTAAAAGTCATATTAAAGATCCAGCAACAAAAACACACACAGGTTGCTTTCTGTTATGTAAACTCTTCATAAATTCTTATTGATCCTCTTGTGGACCTGCTTTCCAGGTTGTCTGTATGTTTGGCAGAGTTTCTGGATCCTGAACAGAGTCCCCTCCACTGATTTCCTCTTCAGATTTCTGCTTATCTTTATTTACCAGATTTTTTCCTGACCATACAAGTATATCAGGCACGTCTGGTGCACTCTGAGACCCAGTGAAAGGCCTGTAGACCCCTACTACTGCATCCTCTGTTAATGGCTGCTGTTCTGTTGGTCCAGTAAACTCCCGGTACACACTGACAGCTGGCTGTCCAAAGTCATTCATTTCTACACAGCCTTTAAGAAGATGTCCATACACCATGTGGTCATCTATACTCTGATAAAGATGAAAATCTTCCTCTGTTTCCTGGGGAATCCCATGAAGGCCTGGCAAGAAGGGATGATTATTGGGATTGTAAACCGAGACCTCTGGAGCACTCTGTTTCCTCTTCTTTTTCCTATATGATGTCAAACATACAAGACATTCATGACAGATTGTAATGAATGTTTGAAATGATGGTGCAATTTTGGACAGCGACTCACCTCATAATACAGAACACAGCTAAAATTATTGCTGTCAGCAGTAAAACAACACCCACGACACTCAGGACGATGGTCAAAACCATGCCTGAAAACATACCAGGAACATGTTTTTATTATTCCATTACAACTATACTACATACTACACTAATGTAAATACAAGACTATGTCTGTACTCCACTTGGCATGAATTACCAATTCCAACAGAGGAAAAAAAAAATAGAAAAAACAGACAAGAACAATAAAAACTTGTACTTTTTCCTGTATGTAAGGTGACCTGGCTGACCACACTGAAGGCTCCTTTTACTGGTAAGCAGTTTGACATGTTGAGGTAGAAATTTTCTGTTACCACCACATCCTTAGGATTTTGATCTTGCCAGATGTACATCTTGTGTTGAGATTGCTGCCTGTGCAATTTGATGTATGCTGGTCGATTCTTACATGTGAGCTGGCTAACATTGGGAAAGCTCACATGAGCCACGAGCTGTCCAGGAAATGAGACGAACCAGGAGACGGTACCATATGCCTTCATTCCCAATGGCCATGCTGGAGTTGCTAAAAGCACTGGTTTATCCTTCTTTGGCAATACAGTGAAAATGTAGTGCTCTGAAACAGGAAATACACAAACAGTTTAACAAACATGCAACATCTGTGTTTCGAAAGGAGACTGATTTCCAGAAAAGAACAGGAAACTGATTTCAAGATAAACAACAATTAATCCCAAAAGCAATCAATTATTCTGTTTTGGGTTTTTTTTGGTGTTCAAGGTTTGCGTCTTTAGTAATGCCCTACAGTTAGAAAGCAATTGCATTAATGGAAAACATAATTCATCAAAATGTCATAGAAAATGTGTATATTTTAATTTAAAGGGTTTTACAGCTATGTTTATTTCAACATTGTGCTAAGGACATAAAACAGACTAATTTAAATCTGCCACACTTTCCTTGACATTGTTGTTTCTTATACTATGTATTCATATAAGGATGTTTTTCTTAATGAACTTTAAACAGCCTGACTATTTCCTTTGTGTGACTGTTTACCTTTTATAGATTTAGTAAATGAAACATGTAAGAAGGAGCTGGTGATCTGCCGTAAATTCTTGCCATCTGTGGGAGAAGCGCTCACGGTAATGTTTGCAACATTAATTTGTATTTTTTGAATAGCTCCCTGGGGACAAAACTGCCCGACAGTGATGCCTTTGGGCTCATTTTCTGACACAGTGAGAAGAACAGTGTTGTTGCATGTGTGGCCAGGCAGAGATTGCTGCAGGTTTGCCCCCGAAGCCAGCAGCTCTACTGTCCCATTTTGTGGACCATACAGGTGCCATCGGACTTGTTGCACGATTCCCATGATACATTTCTCCAGTGAAGGCACCCCTAGAGGTTCAGGGGATGAGCATTCTCTCAAGCTATGACATGCTGGTAATATAAAGACAAACAGATAATTAATATTTTGTGCAAAATACATACACACACAAATATTATATACAGTATATCTGGGTCACCCAGACTCAGTTTACGGTCCGCGGTCGTCTTTTTTGTGCAGCGTAGTTGCACAAATATGTAGCACAGAAGAAATAAATATCTCTGGATAGATTTTTAGTAAAAACCGTCCAAGAAACAAAAAAAGAGAGAAAACCCCCTGAAGGAGAACGGATTAATTCTATTTTCTATTCACATGCAAAAATCTTGCGCTGTGGACAATGTGAAACATGAGGGAGAGTTATAGTGTGGAGAAGCCCCAAAGAAGCAGACCACCCAGACTGTTGCATGCCCAGAGTGAAGCATGGGGGTGGATCAGTGATGGTTTGGCCTGCAGTATCATGGCATTCCCTAGGCCCAATACTTGTGCTAGATGGGCTGCCAAGGACTACCGAACCATGCTGGAGGACCATGTGCACCCAATGATTCAAACATTGCATTCCTGAAGGCGGTGCTGTGTATCAGGATGAGTGGTTTGATGGATACGAAAGTGAAGTTGAACATCTCCCACAGTCACCAGATCTAAATATTATTGAGCCACTTTGGGTTGTTTTGGAGGAGCGAGTCAGGAAACGTTTTCCTTCACCAGTATCACATAGTGACCTTGCTACTATTCTACAAGAAGAATGACTCAAAATCCCTCTGGCCACTATGCAGGACTTGTATCTGTCATTCCCAAGGAAAACTGATGCTGTATTGGCCGCAAAAGGAGGCTACACCATACTAAAGGATTATTGGGTTCTAAAACCAGGCATTTCAGTTTCATTGTCCAACCCCAGCAAATTAGAGAGAGAGAGAGAGAGAGAGAGAATCATTCGGATGTCTTACAAATATTTTTGTTTATAGTGATCAGCAGGTCCTCCTCTTGGCAATCTATAAAGGATATATGGGAGACCAGTGATGGAGGGACTGTGACTGTCTCCTGGGCCTGTGAATTCAATTTTAAAATGCAGTCTGATTTGGGTTTCTTTTTCTTCATGTGTATCAGTAGCCTTTTTTCCTTCTTCAGATCCACAGTACAGCGCACTGAAACAGTAACAAGCACAAAAGCAATTTTTATAGTTTGAAAAGCTCTTTAATGCATACATAAAATGCATAAACTGAAAAATAACAATTGTAGGCATGAAATTTAATTCCTTGAAAAGATGGGTGTGGTTTATGACTCCTCTCTAAAGCACTGACAAATGAAATAGGGACTTTCCAGAACTTGCGCAAAAGTAGAGCTGATAGGAACTGGAGTCATTCAAAAAGCTCATTATTACACATCAATGATACTAAAACTATGAAATTACACAATTTACTGGGCTTCATGTAACTTGATCATAATCTCTGTTCCTAGCATGATTATTAGTTCCAGCTTTTGTTTTGATTTGTACACCGATAACATCAACACTGATTATCAATTAGATTCCAGTAAACAAGGGACAGGATCAGTGGACTGATCCCACAAAAAAAAAAGCCAATGCAACGAAAATCTCCAAAATAGTGTAGGCCACAGTAGAAAGACACCAGAACAACCAGTGAATCACAGACGTCAGGCAGGCAAAAAGCCCAAGGCCACCCATCTAGCCTCCCAACTCTGCATATCCCAATCCAATCAAGCCTCCATGGGATGCCCTGGATCCGATAAAGGACCTGTTCCCCAGCACCCAAAGCATCCACTGCTAAAGTTGCATTACCAGAGATCAGAGCACACCTACAAAGATCTTGTTTTGTCATGCTCTGAGCGGCCAGAGCTGTCCTGGGGGCACATCTGAACCTACCCAAAATTGGGCTTAGCATTAGCGTTATAGCTGATCGTTGTAAATATACACTCAACACTATACATCATGATAGGCTTTATAAAATGATGGTGAAAAATGACAAATTCTGCTGAACCAATTTGCTAGATCAGTTATTTTTAAAAATCTATTCTGTTAACTTTCTATTCTCTTTGATAGTGAATAGATTTTCTCTCTCTGACTTGGCAGCAAGCAACAAGCCTGGCGGCATAAACGGGAGGGTAAGCGAGGCAAACCATAAAAGCCTTAAGTTAAACAAACAGTGACCAGCTGGTGAAAGCAATCATGAAAACCTGTAACAACACATTTTCCCGTAATTAAAAAAAATACATATAAAAATTCAACTGGATGTTTCCCAAAATACAGTCAGCTGCTTCAAGTGTTTATCTGAACAATAATCATCAGAATATTTTTTTCAATGTCGAGACATGCTTGAGTTATGTGCATTAAAGCAAGGAAACTTTATTTATAAAGCGAATTACACAAGGGCTGTGAAAGTGCTGTACAATAGGATTCAAAACTCATATAATTATACATGGATAAGACTAAGTCATGATAAGCAAGCACACAAAACAAAAGGAGGGCTAATAAAATAAGATTTATAACGTTGAGAATCTTTACTGAATCATAAATCTTCTTTAACCATATGATCCTGCTCAGGTCTGTAGTAGATCTAGAGACTAGCCCTAATATCCTAAAAAGATTGAACAGCAGTTGTTCCATGCTGTTGCACAGATATAATGCAATGTTATTTCATAAACACACACACACACATTATGAATATACTGTATGAAGCATTAAATTTCACTAACCTTCACGGCCTCTCTGGAGAGCAGAGATTTTAAAATGCAGGGTGAGACCGGGGAAGGAGGATTGTGTGTCTACATGACAGTTCTGCAGTGAAAGATTGAAGGAGCCCTGGTGCTCAGATAGCTGTGGCTCACTCAGTTGTTTCACCAAGGTCGTGCTATGTAGCTGGTATTCAACTCGTGTATCCTTCTTTTCACACCTAGGCTTGGTGCTGTTCAGGATATTCACTGTTGAGTAGTACTTGTGTGGAACTTGGAAAGCCCATGTGACTAAGTCATCATCAGGAAAGCTCTCTGGATAGTTTGGAGAAAAAAATTCTTGGGATGATGGCTTCTCCGGCAGGGTGACGCTGATAATCGCAGGTGCTGTTGAATAGTAACCATAATGATTATACTGCAGCAGTACAGGCCAGGTGAAACATTAACTAAACGATCACACATAACCACCATACTGTATGAAAGGTACTACAGATTCATTTAGGCTAGCTCTTTAACAGAGTTCACAGTGTTTCATCCAAAAACTTATTTACATGTTATTTCCGGCCCGAGTGATACGGCAAAGCTCGCTGCATTCAGCTGTTGTTTTCCAGGCACTTGCAAAGACACACGGCCTTCCCGAAGCACCTGCATGCTTTTGATGGTTCCTTGGCGGCAAAATGTCCCAATTCTTGCTGTGGTTGTAGACACTGAGTAAATGTGTTTGTCTTGACATTGCTCTGTAGGTTGGATCTGCTTTAATCCAGCTCTGGTAAAGTTCAAGCAGAAAGCATTGCGGCTCTGGACTTTTACGTTCCAGGTGAAGGTGCGGTTAAAGTTTTGAAGAGAAGGGTAGGCCTCTGGAGTGATAGTACCATTACACGTACTAGTGCATACTGTAAGAAAAGATAAGGTAGAATACTTAATCAGAGTAATTGGTATCTTCTAGGACCAAATAATGAACTAGTATCTTTAAAAGGTGTAATAGTAATGTATGTAAAATAGCTGAATTAAGTATTTCACTCATACATGTTTGCTTTTGAAACTGTTTATTTATATGCCTTAAATAGTATGTCTAAGTATCAAACCAAAGTAAAAGTAAAGGAAGTAAAGCATGGTTTACCAATGTTTTTAACAATCTCCACCCTGAAGACCTCTTCTGGTTGTGAACAGTTGAAGACCACATCCATGCTTTTACTGAGTGTCAGAGAGGACTGGCATACATTTTGACTACAAATGTCACATTTTAACTGCGAAGCTGTACGCCTATTGATATGTATGGTAGAATCACTATAAACATTGATGGCAAGTGATGGACCTCCTGAAAATTAAAAATAAAGATGTAAATGATAATCAGAACCTGAACACTACTCTATGAGCTCATCTAAATCACTATAAACAGCAGAGATTATATATATAAAAAAGCAGCCCTTTAGATGTTTTATGGGTAGCTAGTAAAGTCATTTGCAACTAATATACAATGCATGTCATTAATTTAAATTATCCAATCATCCAACTGAATTATCTAATTCAAATCATTAGTCATAGCTTTCATGGTCACATGGTCTCTTCTCCTT
The DNA here is from genome assembly GCA_030347435.1 of Clarias fuscus. Lineage (NCBI taxonomy): Eukaryota > Metazoa > Chordata > Actinopteri > Siluriformes > Clariidae > Clarias > Clarias fuscus. The sequence goes on along the minus strand of CM059207.1, from coordinate 25,523,645 downwards.
TTCCTTAAATTAACAACACGGTTTCAGCAATTAGGTTGCATTAAGATGCCACATAGGATTAAAAATAATTTTAAGTTCTATATATTATTTTCACCTGCTGAGACACGGACTCTACTGTGTGTGCATTGCAATGTCTCGTCATTGTTTCTCTATATTCACACCTGTTAACTTATTCATTGTCTTCAAACAGGAAGTATACCTAATGGTCCTCACATGAGGGTCACCCAAGGATACTATATATAGAAAGTGTAGTTTGAAGAAAATGTCATGTGGTCATATGAGGACATTTAGGTATCAAGAGGTTAAACTTAAAATTTGCTTTATATATGTTTTAAATTATATTTAAATATGTTTCTTTGCCATGTATTTCATGGCTGTGAAAGGAATCTAGTAATTTTGGATGACTTGAACAGTCCCATCCCAAGTTTATATCATGCATAAGTTTTTATGCTACAGTAATAACAGTATGTGTTATACAATAGAACATGTCAAATGTGATATATATATATAAATTACTACATAATTTCAATACTGTACTAAACTACACCGTAACACTATATAAATATATTCACTTTTTTTTTAAATGTAAAGTATTTTACTTTTGTACTGTTTTCCCTCCTTCATAGTTCTACACAGTTTTAAACTGTTGGCAGTGAGGAGTGGTTTATAAATACAAATGATGCTGTAAGCAAACAGTCTTTAATTTAACAAAAAGCCAATTTATATTCCTGAAATAGCACATTTCATGCCAAAATGGCAAAAGTTCATAACATTACATTTTATTTATTTTTACAATTATATTTAGTGTTAGATTAAAGAAGTTAAACATTTTTTGGAAAACTCAGAGACCTACAAAAACCACACACATAAAATTGTCTTAATACTCATAAGATGATAAGTAAAATACTTCTACAGGCCTAAATATAAGTAGAAAGTTTTTTTTGAAGAACGATATCAATTTAATTGTATGAATCCAACTAACCTTTATTATTAGTAGTAGTAGTAGTAATAGTAGTATTTAAAGGAAAATAACTTATTTCTAAAAACAGAAATGATGAGTGTGTATATACTCCTATATGTGTGTATATACTCTATATAACAACACTAGAACAACAGCAGATTTCTCTACCTTACTCTAGTATGTTATAGCCTAATCAGCCTAATAATTAATCACTTCTGGTTTGACAAATCCCCGTTTACAACATGCATCAAGCAATTATAATTTGTTATTAAAGTAACTTTAATAAAATATAGATACTGTATGTCCTTCAAAGCGCTGCTCTTAGGTTTTATACAGTATGAAAAGGCAAGATGGTTGATGACGTCGACACGTCCAAACCGAATGTAGGCTCGTGTACCTGAGACTGAGATTATCCTCACCGACGAGTAAAACACTCCAAAAAGAATCAGCACGTCGCCCAAAAGCCCCATGACTTCTCTCTTCCACGTGGGTTAGGCTAATTTAATAAAACCTTTCTCGCCATGGACGCCAAATCCGTCTTCCTTGAAAATACGGCGGACTTCCTGTAACACCGCCGTTACTTCGGCGTGTTTCTCTCCAGGTGGACAGAGGGATCCGCCCTTTGGGCTCATTTGCATAATAATTGTGGTAACGTCCTAAACCACATACTACCGTACTCAACAGGCTAGCATGCCGAAGTAGTACTCTAGCTATACTGTACAGTAGGTCAAGTCTTGTATTTTAGTGAGGTGTTTTGGACGCAGCCTGTGTGCGACGGATAAACTGAGGAGAACGGCGAGGAGTGGATTTAAGTCAAAGCATAAAAGTGTTTTATACAGTAAATATTATTCGTGTTTTCCACAAACTGACTTTCACATTTTATTAACTCTTACAAATATAAATACAGGTAAGCCAATGAGGACTAGGCGTTTTTTGTTGTTGTTGTTGTTAAAAATCCCCCATAACAAATTCCGGAAACGTTTCTACAGTCTTAATCATATGAAGAACTTTTAAGATAAAAACAATACAAACATAGTATTTAGTAACATAGTAATCCAAAAGACAGCTAAATAATACATAGGCTAGGGCCTAGTCAATATTAATAGATTATAAAAACAACATTCAGTCTAATTTGCACATTTTACAGATTTTATAAAGACTTTTAAACATTGTAATATTACTATCTGACAAAATATCCTATTTGCCAATTAAGTAAATTGGCGCACGGTGAAGAAAGTAAGTCGGTTTGGTTATAAATGCTTTATCTGGGTCTCCGTTGCTCCATTCCGTTGGGCAGGAAGCCCGCGATGATGGGCACCGGCCATATGAGGGCGGCCACGCTCCATATGATTATAACCAGAGTCATGAAGCAGGCGACGAGCGTGGACTCTATGGGTTTCCGATTCAGCCTCCAGCTACGATCCCCTTTGAGTTCGTCCAAAGCAAAATCAAGACAGCAGAAGTGCACACTGTCTGCCATGTCCGGTCTGGATCGGCCAAAGCGCCTGAACCGAGAGAGACCGCATCCGATGCACAGCCTGAACTCTTGCTGTGCGCCCGCGACGCCCACGTGCTCAATAAAAACAGGGGACGCTGCACGGTTGAAGGCGGCTGAGAAAAACGCTTTTCCGTGGCTGTTGGTGGTGTAGACCAGCACGTCGCAGCGCAAGCCCAGGTCGCCGTCCCACCGTGCCACCAGCTTGGCCGGCAGTCTCTCCACGCTGACGTTGCACCTGGACGACGCATCGTCATCCTCGCTTGCGGCCACCGATCTTTTCGAGTAGCCCACCTCCAAGCTGGCCAGAAAGCCGCTGGTGGAGTTGATGGGCGCTGCCACGAGCTTGTCATCGCTCCAGGCACCCGAGCGCGGTGCGAGTCCCGCCACGGCGCTCAGAGTGAGCACGAGAGCGGCCGAGCGGCTCAACATGATGGAGCGCGCTGTGAATCCGAGGGCATGGCGGTCCGGACCGGGTGCCAAGGCGCAGTATCAAACTTGTACAGTTTGGGAGACGTCTGGTGCGGAGACGTCACATTTGAGCCTCATCTCAAACGAGTTAATTGTGCGGTTGATTTTGCGGGTGTGGTGTGTGCAAAACCAGTAAGATCATCTGGATCAGCCCCATTTAAACGCGCCTCCGGTATCCTCCATCCTCCAATGGCAACTCCAGCGGGGTGGACACACAGTGTGTGCAAGACAGAGAAAGGGAGTGCGCGGAGTGCGAATAAGAGAACACAGCCTATGAAGGGTGGAGGGAGGCGGAGGAATATAAAGAAGTGCTCTGTCACACACATCACAATTCACCTCCTGTCGAGTCCTCTCATATACTATATTCTTCTCTTATTCTGCACGGTTTCTCTCTGACTTTGCACAAGTTTACTCTCATTCTGATTGCTCTTTTATTCTCCACGATTTCTCACACGAGTCCTCTTTAATTCTACTCCAGTTCCCTCATACGAATTCTCACATATAGACAAGTTCTCCCTTATCCCATGATGCAATCAAAGCCACTAGTCTTATATCCACAAGTCCTGTTCCTCAGGTCAATTTTAGTTGAATTGCTTCTTACAGTCTTCAGTGGTTTCAGGTGAAGTGGGCATGTAGTGCACACAACACAGAGAACCTTGCTGCGAAGGAATTTATTTCCCAATAGAGCTGATACTGATCCTGTTTACTAAATTATTAAATAAATAATAAATAATTGTAAAAAAATCAAAATAAATCTAAACTTTTACATATCACAGGTCTGTATGGAAGCAAATTAGCATCATAATTACTTGAATTATATCAGCCTTTGAAAAATACATTTTGAAATTTAATCACTGTTGAATTGTTAATTTTGAAATTTAAATACTACTGAATTTATTAAACAGAAATATTTGACTTTAAAAAGCAACATCTTTGAATTTAAGTGCTCTGAATGTCACACGAAAATTTCAACAATCCATTTCAAGTGTGAAATTCAGATAGAAAATTCAAGCTTGGAAATTCAGATAGAAAATTCAAGCTTGGAAATTCAAGTACAAATTCAATACAAAATTCAAGCACAAATTCAATACAGGAAAAGCAATCGAGCCAGAACGGAATCCATTCGTCAGTCACGTGACCCAGGGACGCGGACGTCTTCGATACCGGCTCCCAGTGAGTCTCGCAGCTGTTCGGTAAGTGCACCTGCAGTGTGTTACACTCATTATATATTATCAGATGTTTTAGTCATTTTACTGTGATAAAGGAATTTAGTCAAAGTTTAGTTAAAGTGGGACTAAACAGACTGATGTTTGTTACACACACGAGAGAGAGATACACAGTGGTGGCCAAAAATATTAAGCCAGCACGTGCCATGTATTAGTTCTCTCTGTGCACAGAACAGGTGATGTCACCAGTTAGTTCAGGTCCGGCTGAAGAGTTGTGTTAATTAAAATCAGCTGCTTTAGTTAATTAATGGAGCAGATAAGTGGCAGGACTTGTACTTTCTGAAGCCAGGATGTCTACCTCTGTACAAAACCTTCAGGTATAGAAGAAAATTACTTCAAACTAAATACTGATAGTTGTATGGCACTTTAGTAGCATAAAATAAGTTTTTCTGTATAGTCATTACTTAAATGTTTGCGGTTGATATGAAAGCAGCGACTTTCACTTTTGTCCACCATTGTATATATTATTATAAAGCTAGATATAATTATGTTGAACTTTGATTTAGTCCCTGATCTTTTTGTTTTTGCTTTCAGTACAGGTTGTTCTCCAGCACATTACCTGGCCTCACAATGGAGATGAGGATGATGATTGTTCACTTGATGCGCATGTCAGGCTATCAATCGTCAGTTCATCAAAGATTTTATGTGATTTATGTAGATTTTCTTTTTTGTAATATGCTATACTTTATGTAAATGTGAGTTGATATTACTTAAACATATTAAAAGACATGTCCAGTGAGCAGTTCTGGGTTGTTACTCATAAAAATGAACAGCAGTAGATGGAAGAGACGCTGTATTCTCATCTAGATGCTGTCCAACTTAAAACGAAATTGCAAAATAACTGTATTTTACAGGCCAAAAGCACAATCACTTTGCTTAGTCACGAGAGCATGTATTTATACTAAATTAGTCTAGATTATTTGATACACAGTGGTTACATCTCATGAGGAGGAGTTTGTCTAATTGTTTGTCAGACAAACTGTTCCTCTTTGGTTCCTCTTACGGCTGATTTCCATGGATATAAACTTACTGTAGGGAAATGGCTCAGGATCTCCATCTGACTTTTAATATTTAGTCACCTCAGTGTCGCATTTGAGAGAAGCTTTATTCTCATCATCTAAAGCAAGTAAGTCATTCTCACTGAAGTGCTGCATCCTACAGCCCATTGTGGTGAGAAATCAATTCACCCAGTGCTCAGCAGAGATCATTATGCAGATAACTGAAGCTATGTAAAGCAAGTTCCTTGATTATTAACTGCAATGTAAATACTGAATTTAGGAATAGTAATACATTACTCCATTACTGTAATTAGTTTAATATATTTATTTGTAATGTGCTACATTTTAATATATAACCCCACACTGCCTGCATTTGTAAATATATATATATCCTCTTGAAATGAGATTGAAAGTACGTGTAGTAAATATACAGATCATATATGGGAAGAATGTAGACATACAGTGGTTAGTTATGGTTAAAATATTGCATATTCATACAGTATTTGGGAGCAATACCTCATTCAAGCACTAATCAGAGGTGCTAGAACATTAAACATTTTCTGACCACAAAACCTTTTTCAACTCTGTATTGTAGACACACGTCCATTCACATACTAGTTAAAACAAACTGTTATCAAAGATGCAACCATTTCACTGTGCTCATTTAGTACAAAATTTATAAATGGGAGCATTGGCTCCCAATAGTTAATAGCATTAATCAGGAATATTATGATCATAAAACAGCAGCTACAGTATTTTACAGTAATTGTAAATACCATTTTAAGTATGAACAGGATCAAACAGTCAAATATTACTCATTGTTCAAAAGATTCATAAGATTGAAATGCAGCAATGTAAATTTCACACCCAAAGCACTGGGATGCAGCCCTTGGATGTACAGCCTCTTAATGTTGTAAAATTGACCATTGATGAGGGGGATTCCCAGACTGACACAGCACTGGAGTGGTCAGAAAGAGGTATTCTACGGTCCTCCCAATCAGCAGATTGTTGAGAGCCTTAAAAGCAGGGGAAAAAATAATGCAGAATAAGTTAATTGAACATCACACATGCGATAACAATTGAACATGCACCCAGTATAAATTTTGTAATGTTTTGGCATTTGGCCTTTGTACATCACCACATTTCATTTCAAATGAAACACTCAATATGCCAGAGAAATCGAAAGAAAAGTGTGTCTTTAACCATTCAGGAATTACAGACATGTTCACATACACACATACTTATTTTGGAGGTTCATAAATAATGGGGAAAAACAATTAAACTTAAGGATTGCCTTTAATACTTGAATAAAATTCTTTGCAGTCAATAACTGCCTGAAGTCTGAAACCCATGGACATGACCAATGCTGAGTTTCCTCTCTCTAGATGCTTTGCCAGACTTGTGAGTCTTCCTGCTTTCAGTCTTTGTTCTTCCTTTAGTGAAAAGCATGCTCTACTTTTATTTACTTGCTTAGTCATGCTACACCAGGGCATGCAACTACTTGTCAGCCATTTTTTCCCATTATTTATGAGCCCCAACCCAAATTTTATGACGGTTTTAAGTTAATGTAAACATTTAATCTAAGTTACTGTAAGATCACAGCTAGTTTTCCTGCAGCTGCACACAGTCAGAGCACACTGACAAACTCTGAAGTGTCATTTCCTCCACAATTACAGTTTTTTTTTTATCACAAGTGCTATCAATTTACCGACTTTTGGTGGTACTGAATATAATTTAACTGTTCCATAAATACTTGCAATAGCCAGATTTATTTGAAGGTGACTCATTTCAGAATCATTGCTTTTTTAGTCACTTTAGTAGCAGATTCTCCATTTTTGCCAGACTACATTTATGACCTTTCTCACCTGTTATTGTCATTACTTTGCCAGAAATTAAAAGGTAGGAAATATTTGGCAGGATGTGTATGAACATGAACATCATGTACACACATTTTCCACAGAAGTTCACAATTCACTTGAGAGTTTTAGGCACTTTGTGCAGAGGTGGACACCCTGGCTTCAGAAAGTATAAGTCCTGCCATTTATCTGTTCTATCAATTAACTAAAGCAGCCGATTTTAATTAACACAACTCTTCAGTCGGACCTGAACTAACTGGTGACGTCACCTGTTCTGTACAGAGAGAACTAATACGTGGCACGTGCTGTCTTAATACTTTTGGCCACCACTGTGTATCTCTCTCTCTCGTGCGTGTGTAACAAACATCAGTCTGTGTCTCATGCTCACTAGCCCCACTTTAACTAAACTTTGACTAAATTCCTTTATCACAGTAAAATGACTAAAAGATCTGATAATATATAATGAGTGTAACACACTACAGGTGCACTCACCGAGCCGCTGCCCTCCGCCATATAGCGAGACTCACTGGGAGCCGGTATCGAAGACGTCCGCTTACCTGGGTCACGTGACCGACGAACGGATTCCGTTCTGGCTCGATTGCTTTTCCTGTATTGAACTTGTGCTTGAATTTTCTATCTGAATTTCACAGTTGAAATGGATTGTTGAAAATTTCGTGTGACATTCAGAGCACTTAAATTCAAAGATGTTGCTTTTTAAAGTCAAATATTTCAGTTTAATAAATTCAGTAGTATTTAAATTTCAAAATTAACAATTCAACAGTGATTAAATTTCAAAATGTATTTTTCAAAGGCTGATATAATTCAAGTAATTATGATGCTAATTTGCTTCCATAGGTCTGTCACAAATAAGAAGAATCCTTTATTTGTCATTACAGCAAGGTTGTTCATTTGATTTAGAATGTATTTGCAGTAACATCATTAGTAGCCTTTTTGTTATAATGTAATGGATTCATTTCAGATACCCTGGGGTAAGCAATAACACTCGTTCTTTTAGAAGATCTCAGGAATGCACTTATTTCCGATATTATTGCTCACCATTTATTGCAGAATATGTATTTCAATCGTTTCATTATAAAGAAATGTTTTTGAATGTACTGATAATGATTAGGTGGATTATCAGAACAATATCTGGTATTACCTCATAGAACACTCTGAAAATGACCACATTTAAATAGTCTATGTGCGCAGGCCAATTTGCTGCAATTACTGCTCCAACAGTTTGTGAAGTCCCTCACAGCAGGCCAGTGTCACTTCAAAGCAGGTGCTAAAATGAATTTGACTGTGCAGATGTCAGTTCAGATGACCTCAATTTGTATGTGAATTTGGTTTAAGTGTTCTCTACATTGCCATAAGCAGACTCTCTATGCCAAAACTCAATGAGTCTGGAGCAGGTGGCCACTTAGAAACACTTTCATATCAACTGCCTTTGAACAATCCAGATCAGATACATCTGGAGCATGTCAATATGCTCTATCTTAAGGCAAAACGAGACTAGATTTAAGACTTTTTAAGCACCTGGAAGAAACACTTTATGTTTAAGGTGGAGGTTATTGAACCAAAGAGGAGCTATTTTTGACTGGACAGATCTCATTATTTCATGAATGTTCTTTTAGTCCCAAGGTGAAATGCCTCCTGGGATTGAAATGTCTGGCACTATATCTGAAACTCATCCCTTAACAACATTTAACCACCATTTGTGGAGAACTCTAATATGAACTGAAAGGAATATTCTTATGAATGACACACAAAGAAAAATATAATTTTTTTTGTTTGTGGCATGTATATTAGAACTAAGTGTTGTTTCTTTAGGGCCATTTTATTACAGATAGCACAGTAACACAGAACTGTACGTAAGACTACAGAAAGTGCAAATTGATGAAAACGGTACAATAGAATATAAAATAAATAGACTGGATAGAACCATATTATGCAAAAGTGAGAACAGTAAGCCCTAGCTTTCATGTTGCCTGAGGAATATGTATGACACCTGAATGAATTGTTTTTCTCAGTACTGCTTAAACGGCTTAATTTGTGCTGGAGTCCTGCCTCCTATCGTTTGATGTTTTGGCCAACTGCTGTGAAAGACATGGGTCACATTAGCCCTCTATTTACACCTGAAAGAAACTCTTCTCGGTTTATCTCTGTTGTTTATCATATTACTATTCATTATTCCTTATCTTAGCTCTTTACTCCCCGCCATCTTAACCTCTCAACTAAAAACTCACACGCATTGTTCAAACTTTCCGTTTCTGATAGGTTCAGACACCCAGGCAGCCAGCAGAAGAAAAATGTAAATGACTTTCTTGTTCATTAATTATGCTATAAAAATGTAAATTGGTTCAGTGCCAAAAATGCTAATGGAACAGAGATAAAAAGTCTCTTGTGCCAAGAGAATATAAAAGATTCATTTTCCTAAATGTAGTTCTGCTCTCAAGAAAAAAAGACCTCATGGCTTCTGTGGTTTCTAGTGACTTTTAAGGTAAGGCCACCTTCTTCTCAGCACAGCACTCACATACACATAGATGCCTGTCTTTATTAGATTCAGGAAAAAGAATGACTAAACGCTTTTTACTCCAATGTAAAATAGGCTTTAGAAGTTTATTGATTTTTATTCCAGAATTTGTTTTGCAGTGACAACTTTATTTTCTAAATCCTTTTCACATTGACCACTCTGTCATAAATGATCATACATTAAATGCACATATGCCATTATGTTTTATTTTTATTTTTTTTGTTTGTTATTGTTTATGGTTATTCAGTGTACAGTTATAAGAAGTTTTGCTTCAAAGAAATGCTATTTAAATATCTATTCAATGCGACAATAGAAACAACAGGCATGAGACAGACATACTCAGCTGGGGCACGGCCTCTGGAGCAGAATCTCTGTACATCCACTCTTCCAAAACCCTCTTGTAAATAGTCAAAGGATCAGAACTCTAATTAGCTACATTAATTAGCAAAGAGGTCCTGTTGATGAAGACTGTCGGAATGGATGGGGCAGGAAGAGAACAGGAAGAATTCAGAGCACTGGGGAAGTTTATCTCTCTCAGGAGTCCTGCAGAGCTGTCAGGCAGATGAGTCATCATAGAACACACAAGTGACAAGTGGCATCAAAAACACTGATTAGAAACCATCTATACTGACAAATGGTATGCTTTAGTCATGTTGGCATCACTTAGATAGGGAAAACCTATCAAATTTAAAGCAAATGCAAATCAGTGTTTAAGAGAAAACAATAAAATTAAAAACTCTCAGTTCCTATCAGCTGTTGATTTGTTGTTTAATATTATTTTGCTTGAAATAAGCTTGGAGATACAGTAGCTTATTTCTTAGTACTGTTACCTTGCACCTTCAGGGTCTGGGTTCGTTTCCCGCCTTGGGTCTGTGCGCATGGAGTGTGCATGTTCTCCTCGTGCTTGCTGGGTGCCCTGCAGATAAGACATGCAGATAAGACTGGCATTTCCAAATTGCCCGTAGTGTGTGATTGAGCGTGTGTGTGTGTGTGTGTGTGCCCTGTGATGGATTGGCACCCTATCCCGGGTTGAACCCGACTCGTGCCTTTAGTCTCCTAAAGGAGATCCTGGGCTAGGATCCCTGTATACATTAAAAGTGGGGAGTGAGTGAGTGAGTGAGTGAAATAAGCTTAATATTAATTGTTAAAGCTAAAAAGCAAAATTCTTGTATTTCTGTGCTTTATGTAATGGGTAATCTGACCACTTGCAAACACTTCACCTGTTTAATCAAAAAATAATAATTTTCTCATAGTGCTGAACAATGATTAACTAAAATTGAGTGGGTTTTCTCCGGTTTACTCCCATAGTCCAATGACATGCATTAGACATTAGGCTAATTGGTGTTCCCAAATTCCCAGTGGTGTACTGAATGTATGTGTCCTGTGATGAATTGGCACTCTGTCCAGGGTGTACCCGCCTCATCCCCTAAGTCTCCTGGGATAGTCTTCACACACCCTGCAACCCTGTACACAGGATAAGCAATATAGATGATGAGCGAGTGAGTGATGTCCTGGAACAGATATTAGAAGCATAGTATTTTATCAGATAAAGAGATAACAGGCTGCAGCTCATTACATAGTCATCATTACGAAGAAAAAGAAATGATCATTTGCAGAGGATGCAAGCTCATCAGATGGAGTGTAGTCATTAAGATGAGTAATGTAAAATGGTATTACTGTAAATACTCTTTTGAAGAAGCTTAGCCAGGTCAAAAAAAGGGCTTGTCACTCCATCAGTCTAAGCTGATAATATGCCACCAATGCCACAACATGTATGATGGTATCCTTTATTTTTTAATTAGGAATTAGGTATCATTTTTGTACTCCTATTTTTATTGATTGGCATAATCTGGACACAGCAAATCAAGCCTGATATTGTGTGTGGATGTGTTTTATGATTGATCCGAAAAAGGCAGTTATCATGGTCACAATGTAAGATGCAAGAGTCATTATTATTTTTCAGGTTCTTCTACCACAACCTGATAATGGAGAACAGCACCGCTGGATGCAGTTTTCTTACACTTCATTCAGGCACATATTGATCTCGCATCTAGTATTGACTGAACACTGTCCCGCATCACTGAACATTTTTCTATTTATAATCCAAAGGTGAAAAGACAATAATAAACATTGATACCCGAATCAGACTTTTGTTAGTGGCCTAAATCATTTGAATGCTTGATATATGCTTATATATACTGCAAGTATACCCACTCACTTTAGTATATCTTCTATTACAGAAATAAAACTTGGATATATTTTAGAGTAGTCAATATCCAGCTTGTATAACAGTATACATTTACTGTCCTCAGAAACTCAATATATTGTCAAAATAGCTGGCAACAAAAGTGAGTACACCCTAAGTGATAACAGGTTATCTATGCAAAGTCACATGTCCTATTCATCATGTACATGTGTTTGTCAATAGCCACGTACAGTATGTCTCCAGACCTGAACCCTTAAACACCTGTGGGGCATCCTCAAGCAGAAGGTGGCGAAGTGCCATGTGTCTAACTTCCAGCAGCTCCGTGAAATCATTATGGAGGAGTAGAAGAGGATCCCAGCAACAACAGCTCTGGTGAATTGCATGCACAGGAGGGTTAAGGCTGTGATAGATAACAAGGGTACTCATAAAATATTGACACTTTGGACATAGTTTTGACACCTTAGGGTGTACTCTTTTTCGTTGTCACAAAGTGTGCATGTTGAGTTATTGTAAATCTGTACTGTTATACCAGCTGCACATAGACTACTCTAAAGTATATCTAATTTTCTTTTCTATAGTATTGTCCTCAATTTTGTAACGGTGTACTTACTTTTGGATAGCGTATATATACGTACAGGAGTACTGGCCAATTTAGTGTTGGAGATTTCATGGCTAAATTTGACCAGCCTGGTGGCCAATCTTCATTGATTCCACATTCCACCAGTAAGAGCAGACTGTGAAGGTTTAATTAGCAGAGCAATAGCGCAGTCTTGCTTAAAATATTGCAATGCACTGAACATTATGTTTGACATATCAGAGTTAAAAAGAGGACAAATTGTTGGTGCTCATCTCGCTGGCGCATCTGTAACCAAGACAGCAAGTCTTTGTGATGTATCAAGAGCCATGGTTTCCAGGGTAATGTCAGCATACCACCAAGAAGGACGAACCACATACAACAGGAGTAACTGTGGACGCAAGAGGAAGCTGTCTGAAAGGGACATCTGGGTGCCTCCCCAGATTGTATCCAAAAACCATAAAACCACAGCTGCCCAACTCTCCTGTTTCCACCAAAACTGTTTGTCAGGAGCTCCACAGGGTCAATGTACATGGCCGGGCCGCTATAGCCGAACCATTGGTCACCCGTGCCAATGCCAAACATCTGTTTCAATGGTGCCAGCAGCATACCCCTATATATATATATATATATATATATATATATATATATATATATATATATATAGAGAGAGAGAGAGAGAGAGAGAGAGAGAGAGAGAGAGAGAGCAGGTTTGTAAATTATATGCTGTAATTTTCAGACATCACTGTCAGATATTGTGCCTTTAACATTGAATTATTCATATTCACAAGTTAATATACTTCATATAATATATTTCATTCATGCTGTTACAGCATCATAAGCCTTAATGTTACCTTGTGCTTGTGACTGTTAGTACTGTAAATCCTGTAATAATAAAAGGTTGTTGTACCAGCAGTGGGGCCTATTTGTTATAATTATGTCAGGGATCTAATTCCTTCCTCCAGCTCTCTTTAGTGCTATTGCATATTGAGCTGCAGCGATCTGTAGGCTTTTTACTCTGAAGTATGATGTGTGAGCTATGCCTCAGGTTTAGTGGGCTGATTTAAAAGCTGTGACTGTATTTGCGCCTTCATTTCCACCTCATCTACTATGCACATTTTTTGTGTTGTAGTTAGATGAAGATGAAAGAGTTGGGCTTTAAATCACATGAAAACAGGCAAACAGAGATCCCCCCCCCCCCCCCCCACACACACACACACTGGATACACTAAGCAACCAACAGGGTAGCAGACACATATTGATAACTGCAAGAAAATAGAAAAAGACAAATTGTGTTCAAGGCTATAGCCTACTCAAGATCTTACAGAGTTTCCTGTAGACTTAGCTAAATGAATCACAGATCACACAGAATAAGGCATAGCTCTAACAAGAACTTTATATTTATGTGAGAATGGTGGTAACATTGCTATGTGTGTCTTTAATGTCCATAGCTTTTGCTCTTATGTGTTTGTTTCTTTTCAGCTTCACAAATCTAAACCCTTCAACTGAACACAGTCTGGTATTGTACAGATAAAAGGGTTGCTAAGGTAACAGGCCAAATTGTCCAGTGTCGGATTTTCATGGCTGTTGGATATCACACTGAACTGAACATGAATTAAAACTGACAAACTTTGTGGTGAAGTATTTTGTGAGTTGTCAATCACATGCCTCAGTACAATAAGCATGATTATTTGGATTCAGCTGTTGCAAGGCTTCTGATGATTATCAGTGTTATCTATGCTATCATTTTCAGAATTCTCTGCACATGATGGCACCCTAGTGCCAAATTTATTATTAGGGCTAGATTAGGTAGGAAATACAAAAATGTTTGACCAAAATGAAAAAACAAAATGAATGATTTTATATATATATATATATATATATATATTATCATTCTATGCATAATACTACATAATACAAAGTAAAAACATAGTTAGGAGTGTTTTGTTTATTACAAATTTCCTAAAAAGACAGTGAGCTATCCTATTTACATAATTATTGAGACCCATCATCTAATACTTGTTCAAAGCACTGTTGGCAATGACAAGATAAGATAAGATAAGATAAGATAAGATAAGATAAGATAAGATAAGATAAGATCAGATAAGATAAGATAAGATAAACTTTTATTAGTCCCACAAGTGGGAAATTGTTTTGCCATGGCAGCAAGTGGACAGTAAAACTGTAAAGTTAAAGATTAAGAAACAACAGAATAAAGTAAAATAAAATAGAATCAATGTAATACTTACATTATAAAATTTACACTATACAATCTGTATATAAATACAATAGATAGAATCTGCACAGCCTCATGTCTGCTTGTGATGATGCTACTAGCTTGGTACACCTTCCTTTTAGAAATTTCTTCCATTCTTCTTTGCAAAATTATTCAAGCTCAACCAGGATGGATGAGCACGTTCATTTTCAAGGTTCACCAGAGATTATCTATTGTGTTCAGGTCCAGACTCTTTCATGTGGTATGTTTCTTGAACCCCAGACTTAGATCCTGAGCACTCTGGAGAAGGTTTTCCCTTAGGATAGTTCTATAATTTTTAACACCCATTTCCCCTCAATTCTGATTAGTCTACCAGTTCCAGTTAATTCAAGATTGAAAAAACTTTATTTAAAACACACAAGGTTTTACAGTAGCAGAGTCCTTTACTGCACTGTATATAGTGTATACAGTGTATACAATATAGTTATACAGTAGTGGTACTCCAACCTCCACTTACTCTTGCCGCTTATTCTGATATTCATCAACGTTGCAGAAAAACATCCCCACAGCAGGATGCTGCCACCACCGTGTTTAACTGTAGGGATGGTTTTAATGAGGTGAGGAACAGTGCCTGATTTCTTTCACATATGCCATGGGGAATTGCATCATCAGACCAAAGGATTTGGTTCTTCATTGTCTGAGTCTTAAGGTGCTTTTTGGCAACGCCCAGCAGGCTGTCATTTGCATTTTAGTGAGGAATGGCATCTGTCTGGCTGCTCTACCATAGAGACTTGGTTAGTAGAATGCTGCAATGATGGGTGTCCTTCTGTATGTCTATCCCATCTCCATAAGGGAACTTTAAATCACATTTATAGTGACATGTACAGTAGGTTCTTGGTTATCTCTCTAACAAAGACCATTCTCTCCTGTTTGGCTGGGCAGTCAGATGTGGAAAGATTGTTGGTTGTACCAAATCTCCTCCATTTGAGAACGATGGACGCTACTGTGGTCTTTGTGTTTGTAGTTTCATGTGTCCTTCTCTAGTTCTGTGTCTGAACACAAGTCTATAATTCTAATAATTCTCTGGATGCCATGGATTTGTTTTCACCCTGACACACACCATCTACTATGAGACCTAATATAGACAAGAGGATGCCTTTCTCAATTTACTCCTATTAATTTAATTGTAGAGTTATCTCAAGGACCATAAGAGTAGGATGCAGCTCAATTCCAAAATGTCATTACTAAGGGTCTAAATAATAAGTCCAGTAAAATTGCTGTTTTTCCTTAATATTTAACAATAATGTAACTCTTGCATTCTGTGTGTGTGTGTGTGTGTGTGTGTGTGTGTGTGTGTGTGTGTGTGTGTGTGTGTGTGTGTGTGTGTGTGCGTGTGTGCTTTTTATCTCATATATGATTATGTCAGAAAGCTCTGGTTCTGTTTGTACTTTTACATGAAAATGTTAGATTGTGTTATCATTTACAACAACAAAAATAAATGACCACCCTCAATGTAGTAAGCAAGCAAACGCATTATCATGAGGGTCTGCGTTTTGCAGCAAAGTTTTTCTTGGTAATTTTTGGTTATACAGATGTTTCCAGGTACAAGCACAAAAAGATCTGATATTTTATTGTGGAAACAAAGCGCAGATAATCACCCCTGAAACAATTATAATTGTAACCATTACAGCATTTGTATTTACCACAGAGAGTAGGTGATAGTAATTTTAATGCTTTTCTGGAAAGGTGGATTTTAATGTAATTTCATTGATAAACAGCAGGTACTTCCTTAGTAAAACTATAAACAGAGTAAGCCAAAAAAATGTATACACTTCTACATGAAAAATATAAAAAGCATAAAAAAATGCTTCTTTTGACGATCACTTGATAGCATCAACAACTACTGTCATATTTAGAGGGAACATAATACTACACATTACTGCCACAATTCAGTTCAAGTTTTAAAAAAGGGTATAGATAATGACTGTTGAAGTGTGTATATATTTTTGGCTGACTCTGTATATATATATATATATATATGCAAGACTACACATTGTAGTGTGCATGAGTGCAAGTATGTGCAAACAATGGAAGACAGTACACAAAACAAAGAGCAAGAAAATGGGCATAGTTAGGGACAGTGAAGCATCAACCTGTACAAAATTTAATTAAAGATAAGTATTAAAAATCAAAAATAAAAACATTTTGAAACGATAATATAACACCCTGCTTGGCAGCCATAATGTAGGTCAATAAATATGTCGGTCTGAATACTCTGGTACATATTTCTAGACAGCTGAAATGTGAGGGTTTTGCGGTTATCAACAATAGTAGTGGATTTACAGATGCAGCATGAATTATAAATGCATATGATAGAGGAAAGAGAGACCACAATGATGATCTCAGCTGTCTTCGCTGTGGGATCTTGTAGTCCAAAACAGTGCAGTTTCCAAGCAGTAATGCAACTGCTCAGGATACTCCTTATAGTCCTGCTGTAAAGTGTAGTGAAATACGAGAGGTGGAAGCTGGGCTTTCCTATGGAGCTGGTGTTGAGGTACTGTACCAGCTAAAATTCTCCTCCAGATAAACACAAAGGAATTTAGGTGCTTTTGTTGATCTTGAATACCAAGCAACGGATTCCAGCTCTTCCTGAGGGAGCCATGGTCGTTTCTAAACCAACTGTGATATATAATCTCTCCAGTAGGTCCTGAGGACTATAATTCTTCTATAACCGGAATACACCCTCTGGTTTTCCTTTGTGCCAGTCCAGAGGCATTTCAGTACATAAACCCTAACCTCAGCAGCCTTGCTGCTATCAACTTACGACGGTGATGCACTCATGAGATTTTAAACTCTGCCCTTTTCCCACAGGGTTGATGAATTCCTCAAAATGAGCTTTCTATCTCTCAGCAACATCCAAAGTTGAGGTCAACTCCTCACCACTAGCTTGTCTCTTTATCCCGAGGCACAATATAACATGATTTAGCGTGACTTATTGGCATTTTAGAAGTGTTTCTATAATGTTATTATACGTATAGTAAGATATTAAGCAATTATTTACATAATTTGTACAATTTAATTATTCAATTAGTTTTTAATATTAAGATTTAGGCAGGTTGATGAAAAACTTTGTCTTCACTCGTCTTTGTGGTATTCACGGTTAAACTGCACCCAACAATGGAGTTGTGTCCAGAATGGAGATATTCTGTAATATCACTGCTGTTCGCAGATGTTGATCTTTTGCCACCATTCAAATTAAACCTCCAAAAGCACCCACCCATGCTGTGTTGCAATTTACATTTACAGATCAGGTCAACAAGTCAAGAACAACAAGCAGTTTAGAGATTTCTTAGTTTTACATTATCAAAACTTGGAGACATTTAAAAATAAATTTTGAACAGTCACCAAAGTCAGATAGAGCCTTTTCATTTTGTAAGATCAAATGCTGTTTTAAAGGTTCTGGCTGTTTCTTAAAAGCAAACCCTTAGGCTTACTAATTATTTTACAAATGTTATTAACTTTAGCAAGGAAGACATTTTAAGCCTATTAAACAAAAAGGAAGAGCATATATATTATATCCTGGTCATGGGCTGAAAAGAACTACACTTTATGGACAAAAGTATTTGGCCAAACTTGCAATAGCTTTGTATCCAAACACAAAAAATACACTTTAATATGGAGTTGGTTCTTTACCAGGTTTCCACTCTTCTTGGAAGGCTGTCCCCAAGATTTTGGAGTGTTTCTCTGGGAATTCGTGACCATACATTCTAGAGAGCATTTATGAGGTCTGGCTCGCAATCTCCTTTCCACTTCATCCCAAAGGTGCTTGATGGGGTTGAGGTCAGGGCTCTGTGTGAGCCAGTCAAGTTCTTTCACACCAAACTCATCAAACCATGTCATTGTAGTCCTTGCTTTGTGAACTGGTCCACAGTCATGTTGAACTAGAAAAGGTCCTTTCCCAAACTGTTGCCACAAAATTGGAAGCATGGCATTACAAGGGGATAAGGGGCCTGACTGAAATTTGTTAATAAAATTATTGACAGGTTTGACCACTTACTTTTCTCCATATAGTGTATGTTTAGCTAGAGGAGACATTTAAAAGTAATAACAATAATAGACTTGATAAATTATTTACACATACTTATTGTTCTTGGGCAAATGTCTTTAGAATGAAAGAAAACGACCATAATTACCTGTTGTTAATGGGAAAAGAGTTTTTACGAATAGATAAAAAGTTAAAGCTAAAAATAAGCTGATAAGCTTTAATGTAATGAGTAACATTATTATTTCCGGTTGAAGCCTATAGGTATACGTTGAAGCCTATAGGTAGGTATACGTACATGTCTGCCTGTCTTGAAAAATAGTAGATTGGATCTACATCTAGGCATTTTGGCAGACGCCCTTATCCAGAGCGACTTACATTTTTAAGTCATTACATCTGAGCAATTGAGGGTTAAGGGCCTTGCTCAAGGGCCCAACAGTGGCAACTTGGTGGTTTTGAGGTTTGAACCTGGGATCTTCTGAACCGTAGTCCAATGCCTTAACCACTGAGCTACCCCTACCCCTAAAAAATATTTTAGGATAAAGATTAGGATAAAGATTAAGTTTTGTCCTAAAATGACTGCAGCACGTTAAAATTCACTTATACTATTTTAGCACTATTATTTCAGCTGTGAAAATATTAACTAATAAATTAGTATCTTATTTTGAAGTAGATTATTAAATTCTCTCACGTAACTGTTTATAACATTACTTTAACTCAAACTTTTCATTGCAGGTTTAACTTCAGACGAATACAGTACCTACATACTGCCAAAGTTTCAATAAATTCTGTTCTGTTGTGGCTGGACAGACATACAGACAGACAGACATGCTGTACTGTACATATAGTCAGACAGATGTACTGACAGAAAGTTTTATTAGACTGGTTTCAGGTCCTCCAACGTATTAAACGTAAAGATATCGATGGAAAATCGAGTTCTCACCAATGTACAGACAACCTACCCCCTTTTTTTTCATTTATATGAATGTGCCCCTCAAATATTTTGGTGCCCTTTACGGAAGTTGTCTTTGTAACGAAACTAATAAAGTTCTATTTGAATAAGATGGCGGCGCCCTGTTATTGGTGCGAGTCGTGTCCCGTGGGCCACTGAGCAACATGAACCGAGCGTGACATGGACTGTACATGAATTAATATTGCCTACATGACTCAAGATATTCTTCGGGTTGGACGTTATTGTAAGTATCGTGTTCTGTTAACTTGCCTGGTTATTGCGGGGATTGTTTTGTACGTATCTAGCTAGCTGCGGTGTTTCCTTCTCACTCATCCTGGTGTCTTCGTGCACTGCAGTCCAGTCTTATTTTTCCTGCACGTAAATGGCAAACCATTAAGAACCAAATGGATGTTTTAAGAAACAGTGATATAACAAAATGTGTAATGTAATGTCAGAATAAGAAAACCCTAACCCCGTGTTTGTGTATTTGGGTTGTTTCTGTATTCAGTGTAAGTTGTCATGCTACAAATGCAACTAAGTCAGAAAGGCATTT
This sequence comes from Clarias fuscus, assembly GCA_030347435.1. Classification (NCBI taxonomy): domain Eukaryota; kingdom Metazoa; phylum Chordata; class Actinopteri; order Siluriformes; family Clariidae; genus Clarias; species Clarias fuscus. The sequence goes on along the minus strand of CM059207.1, from coordinate 25,503,563 downwards.
CATAGAGAGCATGACAAGCCTTAAAGTTACAGCTTCGTGCTTAGATGAGGTACTCTGTCAATTATAGTTCTTTTGTGTTTTATTGAAGAAGAGGATCATAAGCTGTTGTGGTATATCATCAGTTCGTTTTATTATCTTTTTAAAGATCCATAACCATAGCAACTCTCTCTCTCTCTCTCTCTCTCTCTCTCTCTGTTTATCTTTCTCTTTTCTTCCTCTCTTTCTTATACACACATAGCGACACACATTTTCTTTATTTTGGTCCCTATTTCACTCTCTTCCTCCCTCCCTTCTTCTTCATGTTACAAAAACCAGCTGGACCACTCAGCTGCGATGCAGAGCTGGGACTCTAAGCTTGTGGGCGTTTGGTTGAGAATCGTTGCTGCAAAAACACCTTTATTCTCAAACCTAGTCAAGCTCAGTAACATATACAAACGAAGCAGAGAATATTTGCGTGTATAAATTGAGCCACCTGTAGAGGATCTGTGAGTTACATGCACAGTAAGACACTACAATATTTCAGGCAGTAGTTTGTTCCCCATTTGATTCCTCAATTGCAGAAAGAACCTGCTTAAACTGTGTGTAATGCCCAATTAAAAGGAAAATCAGTCAATTGACTTTCATTATAACGTTTGAAAATCTATTGTTATTGCTTTATTATTTAATTTCTAGTTTCCAAGGTGATTGCTTATTAATCTCCTTACAGTATCCCATGTTGCCATGGTGACACACAGTGATGAGGCTAGGTTCGGTGCTTGATGGTTTAGTGTGTTGATAGTTTTGTCATACTGGAGGCTTTACAGTACATAAACCTGTTGTTCTTTTTCTGGTGTGTAGAGTCTGACCATGATTTTTGTAAAACATTTTGGCTGTTTGATTGACAGAATGACAGACCGATGAGACAGTTAGAGGCTGTTTCATATATAGGCGGATGTCTCCACTATGAAATTGGAATGCACAGATCAGGCCGAAATATGGGCTGATATAATTCCTACTTATAATCGAGAGGCAGAGAACATTGGAGCCCTGGTTCAGTCAACCTGGTTTGGTCAAGTTTTCAAAATGTTTGACTCAAATGAATGCAAACGCACTGTAATAGACTACAATACAGTCTAAAATTAAAATGATCTCACTTGCATACAGTGAGACTTGAAGATGTTTCATTTATGACTCAGTATCTTTAATTTGGAGTTGATGAATGTTTTCAAGTTCCGAGGCATGCAAAATGACAATAATTAAATGTCCAGCTACTCTGTGCGTATTTTAAAACAAGCACCATTTATTCATTATGAGGGGACCTTTTACTGTTCAGAAAGTGCCAGCTATCCAGTCATAACTATTAGCTAATTAATACTAACATTTGCATGCTCTTTGATTTAATTTCAGTCAAGCTCGAAATTATTCATACCCAAATTTTGACTTAAAGTTACTTTTATTCAACCAGCAAGTTATTTTTTCCATACAGTATTGCATGTTTGGGAGTGCAGTATTTTTTCACAGGAGTGAAAAATGCTTGCGGTTATAGCCTGCGGAATGGGCCAGCCAGTACAAAAAGTGGTCTTCTACATGCAGCAAACAACAAATGCATACTTTAATGCAATATTTTTATTTATTTGTTATTTCTATTAGTTTTGCCTTTCAGAAATCAAACCTACTAACTACTACTATACTATACTATATACTATATGTACTTCTAGGGTTTAGGATTGTGCAATATAGAGTGATATATTATTTTTATTTTCAAGCAATATGATGAAATTAATTGTATTTAATTTTAACCAACTATATAAACGTGTCTGAGATTCTTACAAATTTATACGATCACGCGTGTTTATAGTCATTTTAAGTCGTTTATGTAACCAAAGAATAATAATAACAATAAGCGCAATGTATACATTTAGTTCTGCATTTTCTATTTACCAGTAACAGTAAAATTTAAATAATGATAACTTTATTTCACCATGACATATCAGAAAACCCAAATGCACAGGTTGATGTCTGAAGCCTGCCCTAAACATTTTTTATTTTTAAAAATTTTTTATTGATAATTGACGGAGCCATGCTGCTTGGGTTTTTTATTCTTCATGCAGAGCATGTGCGACTGTCAGTACACCCTAGTGTTTTTACGGCAGCTGGCATCCTTTGCATTTACTGTCTCTCAGTACAGCACTCTTGCGGTAGCAGAATAAACAGGTGTGGGAGCGGTAGCGGAAGAGGGAACTGTCTGTTGCTAGTTAAGACAGTGTTTATGTATGTACAGTATGTATGGTATAAAACATGATAGAATGTGCGGTTTTAGGAAAATAATCAACAATGGGGTTGTGTGATGGTGTCAATGTAAAAATGTTTTATTTCTCTTATTCCACAGCAGATTAGCATGTCATAACAATGTAATTGTATTCTTCTTATAAATTAATTAACTAGATATGCCTGTGACTTTGTTTGCATAGAATTTAATTGCACATTCAAAAGCGCGTTTTAAAAAATGTTCAACGCCATCCTTTACAAAAATGAAAAGAACAAAAATGTTATCATGAAGTGCGCGGAATGAAGATGTGACCGTTTATTAGGTAGTAATTGTTGTATTACTCATCTTACATGCCCCCAAATTATTTTTTCAATATACAGTATCAAAATATCTTCAATGTCCGGACACTTTAATAAAATCTATAATTTTACTATTTTAAATAGATGATGACATGTCATACTGCATCTATTTGTAATTCTGTTAAATGTTGTGGAATGTTAATATGACAAAATCAAGTAACCAGAAAGGAGTCTTCTGTCCAGAAAACTTTACTGAGACATCTTACTGACCATTACAAAGTACAGACACTAGAGACCCCTTCTGTAAAAGTTAAACAAGCATCTCCTTATAGAAAACCTCCCCTGATCCGTAATAATAAATGTTGTTTAAAAAAGAGCACATATAACCATTTATAATTATACTTCGTTTATATGTTAGCCAAATAGGCTTTCGTAAGTTATCCTTAATATCCTTTGTATATACTAATGACATTTGTTTTCTCATTTGCAGGTGCATGATGCATGAAACTTGTCAGTTTGCTGCGTATTCTGTGAGACTTCTGCAGCGGGCGGCATGCCTCCACCATTCTTTTGTCCGGGCCACTCCTGCCATCAGGTGTGGCTTTCGGAGCGTGTTCAGCGAAAGTGGAGTGTGGGAGAAAGATTACAGGGCAGACACCAGACGTAGGGTGGAAACATGGTGGCATCCACGCATCCAGGAGCAGTGGAACAAGGACATGAAGGAGCAGGTGAGTCACTGAATTGGATTAAGATTGGACTTTGAAATAAAGGCCATAAGTAATCAGGTGGAAATGGCTTAATTCGGCAAAAGGTTTCTACAATCGTTTTTGCTTGCTCGTGGATTTTTGCATGCATGAAATTGTACAGACACTCGAAGGTACAGTACTGTTTTTGAATTTACATTTACATTTCATCTGCATTTTAATCCCACAGCCCTGCAACAGTCGCCTTACTCTTGTATTTCAGTACTTTTTTAGATGAATTCAGCACTATTTTTGGCAAAAGCCAGGTTCTGTTTATCAGATGGCTAATAGCGTCCCTATGGTAAAGCATGATAGTGTTAGGGATGGGACAACTGGTCAGGTTTTAGGGTAGGATGAATGCAGCCAAATAAGGAGGTAATTGAAAGAAAGAAAGAAAAAAAACATGCAGAAGACCCAAGAAAAGGCTGGTGTGCCTATGGGACAAGTCTCTGAATGCTCTTTAGAGGTAAAGGCAAAGTAAAGGCCCAGAACCATTTAGAATATCTGAAAACCGACCTGAGCATGTCTATCACAGTGGTTCCCATACTTTTTCTTTCCTTAGAGGCCCCCACTTGCATGTAAGAAAAGCATGCGAGCACCCCCTCGCAATAAACCCACCCCACTACACCAAAGCTCTGGCCACAAAAAGACAACAAAATAATAAATTGATCTTTTTAAATATTTTTTTTTTGTGCAGAACTTTGATTATACTGTGTGTAAATATGATCTCGCGCATTAGATCAGACAAAGGCTTGCGTACGTACAGCCTTGGGAACCATGGTGTTAATAGACGTTCCCTGTCCATTCTGATTGAGCTATATCTGCTGGGAAGAATGGAAGAAACTGCCCAAATCTAGGTGTGCAAAGCTTGTAGAGATTTATCCAAGAAGTCTTGAAACTTTAGATGTTTCCCTAGAATAATCTACAGCACTGAGCTAAATAATTAAGTGAGAGCTTTCAGTTTAGTTTTTTTTTTTTTGTAAAATTTTAAATTTAATGCCAGGTTTTATGCTTTATGCCAGATACCCTTCCTGTCACTCAGAACCCTTCCATTTTCTAAACAACTTGGCTGGCACTGTGGCTGAATTGAATGTGGCATTGGTTTAAGGCTTTTGCCCAAGAACCCAACGTTGGCGGGGTCTGACCCTCTCTTCAGCAACCCACAGTCTCCGCTGCCTGAACCACCGCGATGACGAAAGCTATTTTGCTATTTTGCATCTTTAACCCAATAAAACTGCAAAAATCAAAGTAGCCATAAAACCTCCCAAACCCACTGAATTTCATGGACAGTTTTCAAATATGAGCAATGATATTTTGTCAAGTTATTTAAGCCGTAGAGCTTATTATTCCTAAACTTTCCACTGACATTTAATTTGATCTCATTTATTTGCCTGTTTGTTTTCGCCAGTCAAAATGGTAATGACGAAGAGGTAAATAACAGGAAAAAATTATAATGGTGTGCTGTGATTTCCGCAGGTGAAATGAGATCAATAATGTAAAAAATGAAAAAAAATTGGTACTTGACTATGCTACACAGAACGCTGGAAACACACACACATATATACATATATACATATATATATATGTATGTATATGTGTTATATATATATATATGTGTGTGTGTGTGTGTGTGTGTGTGTCGGCGTCAAAAAACTCGGCACTCGCAAACCAAGACATGGTTTTTCAAGTCAAAATTAATTAAACATCTTTGCTTGTCTTGCGGCACACTCGTAAACCGAGTTACTCGCAACTCGAGGTTCCACTGTATATAATTGCCTCGACTTTGCTCTAAGGTTTTATTCAGACATTTGAACACAAATAATTAATCCTAGCATTATGTTACCCAAGCTAGCAACGTAAGTTGAAAAACATAAGTGTTATAAGTGTGGGTATAGTACGTAGAAAAGTGTACAATGCATGTCTGTAGTTTATAGCATGTGAGGGTTAAGGAAAAGTTCATCGGTAGAGAATGTCTATTGGTAATATAACGCATTTCATTAAAAAATATCACATGAGACAAACAGCATATTTGTGTTTATTCTGATTCTCCATGCCGGTGTAATGAGTATCATTACCGTAAACACACTTTGCTCTGCAATTACAGGCTGCGTAATCACAACACTGTTGTAGATTATGTTCCTGATTGATTTGGGGCAGATGAAGGCTTGCATTTACATTCATCTCTCTGAAAAAGGAAAGCAGGGTTGTCTGATCTGCTCTTATAAAACCATCCCTTTACAAAAAAAAAAAAACTGAACAGGATTAGAGGAATGGACAATATATACTGTATAATATAATTTAAACTCCTGCCTTGATGATGTCACTTCCCTAATATTTCTTTTTATTCACTGTTCATTTTTAATACTTCACACACAGAATACTGAGTCGCTGTCTGTCTGTAAAAGATTAATAGTTTTTCTGTGGTGTAAGTCTATAATTAATGTTTATGCACCCTCCTTTTTCTAAAAATACTTTGTCTCTTAAAGCCTTGTCCAGATCATTACAGACCTCTGACATTTATAAATGTTCTCTGGTTTCATGTGCAATTTCATTTATTTTGGGTAGCGCCATGTGTGCTTTTCTCACCGCACGTGCATGATGGAGATTAATCTAAAATGTGATGCAGTACTACAGAATAGGGAGCCGTTATCTCCAAAATTCAGAATGAACCCTCTCAAATGCTTTAGTCATCTTTTCAATCCACATTTAATCCAAAATTGAAGTGTTTTCATTCCATCACATGTAGCAGTTTTTGCTGGGAATTGAGCGCAAGGCTGCGCTGGAGCGGTTCTACTGTGCGTTTTTGCAGTCTGTGAATAATTCAGGCGTCTCATGACCTGCGTTGATGAATGCTTCCTGAACCAGCAGTCTTCGTCAAGCCTTTATGAATCATTAAAGGTTCTTAAAGTGTGCGTGTGTGCTTGTGTACATGTGCATGCATGTGTGCATGGACAGCGATGACTGTATCTTGTGCAGGAGAACTAAACTTGTTGAGTTTTAGATAACAAGTTCTAACAATATATTTCAATACACAAGTCAAATATAAAAGTAAAATGCAGGTCACAGTCATGGTAAAATTTCCTTTTGTTTGAATGAAATGTGCCTTAATTTTAGCTTTATCCTGTTTCTCAGTTACACATTATAATAACAACAACAATAATAATAATAATAATAATACATGTGTTTGCTGTTTTGAGCTTTTTTATTCACTGTTCCTCAAGTAGGCAGGCAATTAGCTTTCCACTTTATGCCTTCGTGTTGGACTTCAATATAACATAAATGCCAGAGCATCATATGGCTGTGACCCACATTATGTATGGGTTTTAAATCTGCTTGCCTGAATAATGAAAACATAGTTAAGCTTTGATATTTCTTCTCTTTTTTTCATTCAGTGCACCCAGAAGAAGAAATTTTATGTCCTCTCCATGTTTCCTTACCCATCTGGACGTCTGCACATGGGCCATGTGAGGGTTTACACTATCAGTGACACCATCGCTCACTTCCAGCGCATGAGAGGTCATAAGGTAGCTGCTATTTACAGACTTTCTACGTATTGCTATATTCTCTGTGCTTTAGATACTCTGTGCAATGTCTAAACCAGGGCTCTTTGACTCCAGTCATGGAGGGTCAGTGAATCTAGTAATTAACAGATTAGTTGAATCGGTTGTGTTTCAGCATAAGAATCACTAAACTCTGTTGGACGCTGGCTTTCCTGAACTGGAGTTGAATACCCCTGCTCTAAAGTATCAGCTTGTCCCTCTTTTCTGTAGTCCTAATTTAATTTCACAGGTCATTTCAACACTATTTCTCACATGTTGAAAGATAGATAAACATAATTTCCTATGCTTGACAATGACAGTTGATAGATGGCCTGTGTAGAGTGAAAATATAAAATATGGTATGCTGCAAAATCAGTACTGAAGTCACGCATCTCGAGGGTGCATGTGCGTTTGTCGACACGGCATAGCTGCAGCCGGAAAGGAGGTTGTGTTGGGCAGTCGTTGTTCTAAATGGGTCTCTCGATGAAGGAAAGTATTCATAATCGAGTATTATTTGCATTTGTTTTGAATGGGTATTTTAAAAGTGGTGGCAGAACAAATCCTTCCCATACCCGTCCCGTTCCCCCAATATATGTTTGAGAATCAGCACAAGCAATATGAACACTCTGCAGCGAGGCGGTGCACACACCCACTTTGAACACTTACATTACGCATACCATGGTAAATCAACACGCTAATCGTGTCCATGTTAGTTTTTTTCAGGAGAGATTGAACGTACAGATGTCACAACATGGTGATATCGTACGTCTTTTCATTTCAGTACTGTACATTTTGGCGCATGCGGTTTTATCAATTATAATTATTTTCATGTTTTTACATTATTTTTTAGTTCCTTGAAAAAAAAATGTAAGGGATAAAACACAACAGGGCATGATGTCGTTGGAAAGTGTTTTTTATTTCTCTACATCCGCAGCAATTTGCCATGGTGCTATAAATTAATAAAATGTTGCGGAATGTCTGTAGAAAAGTCAGTTCCTGTTATCGCTTACGTTATAGGAGATCCAGTCTGTCTTTTTTTTAAAGTTAATAATATAGAAACACACAGCTTGTCCTGTGGCAGAGAAACCAGAAACGTCTAACCCATGTTTCCTCGGGTAGATAACATAAAGGAATTGCACACAACTCTACGTGTTGTTGTGAATGGGCACATTTCTTCCAAAATAAAAGTGGATAGTGTGTGTGTGTGTGTGTGTGTGTGTGTGTGTGTGTGTGTGTGTGTGTGTGTGTGTGTGTGTGTACTGTACATTCGCACACACAACATTCTCAAGAGTTTCTACAAAATGGTACAAAACATTTTCTTTGAGAATAGTGTCTACAAGCTGAAACAACTTGATGAGAGAGATCAGAGGAGAATGACCAGGCTGGTCTGAGCTGACAGGAAGTCTGTAGAAACTCAAATAAGCAGCCGTGGTTTCCAGATAAGCATCTCAGAATGCACAAGACATCAAACCTTGAGGATGGGCCATAGGAGCAGAAGACCATGTCAGGTTCCACTCCAGCCCTTCTGTGTGTGTGTCAAAAAAAAAAAAAAAAGAGTGGGAAGCTGTTCTCTCCTGATTTATTTTCCTTTAACTCTGCTTGCAGTTGACGGCCCATGTTTTTTGTGCTACACGTCTCCTTGGTCAAGGTCTCCTCTTTATATCATCAATGCGATCTCAAGATAGAGGAATTTGAAAATGTCAGCCCACATTTCTAATTAATAGACAGCCGCAACCAATGAAAAGGGTGAAAGACTTGACTCTAAAATCTACAGCAAATCTGACTACTTTAATATACAGCTCCTTCAAAAGGATTGGAGCTTTATTTCTTAATCTTTACACCTAGATGTATTAAATATATTTCTTACCTTACAAGAGCTTCTTGTTCACCAGGTATGTCGTGTAAGATTTAAAAAATAATTAAGAGCCTTGAGCCAGGATGGTGGTGTAGCGGCTAGAACTGTGGCCATGCACTTCTAGGGTCGAGGGTTCGATTTCTGCCTTGGGTCTGTGTTAAAGGCATTTGCATGTTCTCCCTGTGCTCGGTGGGTTTCCCCCCCCCCACTGTCCAAAGACATGCAGCGAGGACTAATTGGCATTTCCAAATTGCCCGTAGTGTGTGTGTGTGTGTGTGTGTGTGTGTGTAGTGATGATTCTCAACCCTGGTTCTGGAGGACCCACAGCAATTTAGTGTTTTCTCACCTCCCAGCACACCTGATTTAACTAATCAGCTAATTACCAACCTCTTCTTAGGTTTAAGTGGGTGGAACCGAGCAGAGAAAACCTACAAATGTCCAGGACCAGATTGAGAACCACTGTTGTGTGGCATAAACAAACAAACAAACAAACAAAAAAAAACAATTGGACTCACTATTCCAATACCCTTAGATGGAGCTGTTTATTACAGAATCTATTAGTGTAATTTCTAAATATTTGTTCCTCCAGTTCCTTTTCTGTCTGAGTTTGTTTTACTGTAGCAGCCTCTGTGTGGCCTTTAAATGATCTCATTTGCCTGTGCTGTCCTCTCCATACTCATGTCAGGAACATGCGGCAGCTGCTGGGTTTTGTAAACTGTGTTTTGTATCGGTGATGACTTAATGGTCTTGGGCTGAGTGTCAGCACGGTCACAATGGCAGCAGCAGCCTCTGAGCCACTGATTGAATTGGACCCTGACATTGCTCAGTCAGATTTCCTTATTACGGAAGGTTAGCAGGGGGAGCAAGAGAATGGCTGAAGGGCTCTATGAAATTAAATGTGTGATTATGATTGAGCACAAGAGTGATTGTTTTGAGACACATGTTTGTGCTGTGCTATAATGTCCCATGACTCCATCTGAAAAACAGGAATATGGTTATGTTGCTGTAATGCCAAGCATGGGCTACCAACAGTAAGGTGATTATGTAAAAAGTGTAAACTGTAAATTGTATTTGCACTATATGATATTAATAGCAAATAAAATTCAGTCCATTTACTGTACATGTTGATCTATTGACTTAACAGTTTCCTCCATTACCCATATTCTCTGACTTCTTCCTAACAGTGTTGAAGAATGATGCTGCAGCACTTTAAGCCTTTATACTGTTTTCCTCTCATCAAACAGAACAGTCTGCAAAGCTTCACCATTTATACTGCTACCGCTATTTACACCATCAAACCTATCTCATAGATCACTAACTAGCTGAGTCAGTTCTGTGGAAATGAAATAGTGCAAAGTAGTGCCATCTCTCAAGGTAAAAGAGAGAAGATAGTATACAGTGCTTGCTTAGGAAGCTTTACTACAAATAAAAGACAAGACTGAATGCAATAAAATTAATTAGATGTAACGTCTTCATGAAATAGTCATTGACCTTTTTTTTAAACATCAGAATAAAAGTAGGTGAGTATGAAAAAGCCCATTCTAGAGTAGTGAGTAAAACCTAACTACACAGGTCATGAGGGAATATTACCCATTTCTTTAAGAGCTTGAGTGGTAATTAAATAATTTAGTATCGTCAGACTGTAATAATGAAATGACAAATACTGAAGTCCTTTTAACTGCTTCCATTAGGGGTCATTTTGACTTTGGCATAGATTTTATGCCTTTTATACCCATCCCTATGCAACTGAACAGTCTTGGGTGCCTTGCAAACCCATTTCCTGGGCTGGGGTGCAGTCCGGCACTTTCTACATGATGGGCAAGAAGCATACCACTTAGCCCAAGTGACCAATACCAAGGGATAAATATTCTATTTCAATTTCCTCAGTTGATGCAAATAACTTTAAGATAAAAAATGCATTTACACCAGTGACTTTTTTTGTGTAATTTCACACATGAGAAACAAATATGGCCCTTTATATTTCCATATGCAACAGATGTTCTGGCTTTTTTGTTTAAATGAGTTTTGTATAAAATGCGAGTTGGATACATACAAAATAATATAATTAGGAGGCTGCTTCACTGATTTTTTTTTTTCCTGGCTTAGTAAACCCACTCCTGCTGCTTTCTCTTAACATGGTCATTTGGCACATGGCCCATGACAGCGAGCCCGATGCTTTATGTGAAGTCCTGATGTTAGAGTGAGTCAGCTAACAGAGCCAGTAAAAAAAACATGGACATGATGGAAGCATACCGTCTCAATAATGAACTGTTTTGGAGGTACAGGAAATACTTCAGACGGACGAACAGCATCTAGATCTCACTTATGTCATAGATGAGGTGCAGGTGATGTGCTCTGACCTGCACCACAGCCACCGAGACAACAAAAGTCATGTTCAATACAGATTAAGAGTAAAGAATCTTAGATTGATCGGACTCAGCTGCTTGATTTCCTCTCACTTCGCTTTCACAGTCTGCGAAGGAAAATAAAGTCAATCAACAGACAAAACAAAAAGATCACAGTAGCTGCAGGAAAGCAAGGCAAAATATACTGATGGTTCTGTCACGTCACTGCATCACATACTAAATTAGGTGTGTGTGTGTGTGTGTGTGTGTGTGTGTGTGAGACTGAACATTGGGATGATTTTCAGCAATAACAGTTTTTAATGTTCGGCTGCATACCCCTTCCAATCTTTTGTTCTAATTCTAATAATTTTTTCTGTACCTCATCATGACATTCATTCAGTAGCAAGACGTTTGTAGTAATAACAGTGAGCGAGACAAGATGGTGCGGGACTATGTGCTTTCCACAGGTTGTTAATTTGCTTGTCGTAATGACTTTGTCTTATGGTGGTTCTGCCATCTCCACCCTAATCTAATTAGCAGACTCGGATCATGTGATATTTGTCATGTTTGCCTGTTGTTCATACTTCTTGGTACAGTGGAGTTTTAGCACCCTCTTGGCTTTATAGCGAACAGCTTTGCTTAACAAATGAGGTGCAGGCAGTTACCAAGGATACTGATTCTCCTCCGCTTCAGCACGAGTGGCAAACCTTTCTGAGGCGAAGTCTTCTCTCTCTCCCTCCCTTTCTCTGTATCTCTCTCTGATTTCGTCCTTACCTTTTGCAAGCTTTCTATTTTTTTTCTTTCCTTTCCTCTTTCGCTCTTCTTCAGTTTCTTGCAGTCTCTCTGGATCAACATGACTAAAATAGAACTCTTTATTCTCTTTGTCTATGTTTAATTATAACAATACACACAGAGTGTACAGACAGTGTATAGAGTAGACAGAGCGAGATAGGAGGAGACGTGGAATTGATAAGATTTGATCATTACAGAGATAAACCTAATAGACATAGTGTTGTATTAATTTAAAATATCAATGGTTTGTTATTCATGTAAAAATAACATAAATTATTTGGCTTGTTTATTCATCGCTGTCAATTCTCAATGCGCATGCACACCTTTTGTAATCCTGTGACATCGCATCATAGTTTTAACCGGAAACACTACTGTACACTGTATAAGGCTTAATGCTTTGTGACATGACATTTTCCACCTAATAGTTAATTCCTATATTACACTTTTACTTCATGTGTGAGTGACAGATGCCTTTCATAAGGGCTTTATTTCATTATGGAGCCCCATAACCCATGAAGCTCTGTAACACAATAATAAGCCTTGAAGCTGCAGATTTATTAGCAGGATATACTGTTGGCATTATGAACCCCTTCTGCCTTTAGACAAATCCTTACCTCTAGCATCAAATAAAGATATTGCCTCAGGTTAGAATCATGGAGAGGAAATTAACCTGGATTTGCCTGATTATTATTTTTTTTTTGCAAACAAGCTTGTGTTCTTATGACAGGTTCTGAACCCGATGGGCTGGGATGCTTTCGGTCTTCCTGCCGAGAATGCCGCCATCGAGCGTAGCCTTGACCCTGAACACTGGACTAAGAGGTAGCTGTCTATACTCTCTCTTTTCTTCTGCTTTGTTTTTATTTTTAGTCATACCATAGATGCTTGCGCAGCGTCGTTTGCTTTGGTAATATTTGTAGCATGTATATCTTTATGCTCGTGTACATAGATGGAATTATGAGAATATGAGACAGAGCCCAGTGTGACAACTGATTACTAATCCGTAATAATAGAAGTATTCACTGTCTTCTGACCTTTTCAATCTCCATAGTCTCTCTCTCTCTCTCTCTCTCTCTCTCTCTCTCTCTCTCTCTCTCTCTCTTTCTCTGTCTCTCTCATATACACTGTGTCATTCTCTTAAACAGTTAAACAGCATGCATGGGGATGTCATTTATGCAAGTGCAATGAGTTTCACAGTTCTAGGAATGATCTATGTGTAAGCAAATGCTGTCAATAACATAACAGTCTCCATCAGGACTCATCCACCTACACACATCAAGCCATCAGGTCTTTGCCAGTCCTTGACCTTTACTTTACATTCTCACTCTCCCCACAGTAACATCCAGTCCATGCGGGAGCAGCTGAACAGCCTGGGGCTGTGCTTTAATTGGGACAGGGTGAGTAGGGAGGAAATCTGACACATGTGTGTTTCTCCACAGGTGAGGAACCACATTGCTTTCAGTACGGTTTGCTAACCTTGCATCATTTCATCATCACAGCTGTTGACGCTGAAGCTCTGAGTTAGTGTTGCCATGATGCTTCCTGAGGCACATGTTTGTGAAGGTTACCATGTGAATAGACGGCTGATATTTTCAGTACTAACAGAAATAATGTCCCATTCTTCCAGAGCTGACACCTCACTTGGCACATGTAGGGAAATTTGTTTATTTTTGTGAAATTCATGCCAGCACTGTGTACTGATTGCATCGATTTTCATTACTGTTTAAATGCGTGAAATACTCAGATAACTACAAAAAGGGACTGTGTTACAATAGATTGTGATTTGATTTAATTTGATCAACATTTTTTTATGTAAATCATCTGGTAACCTGATAATGGAAAAATTTATGAATCTGTGTGAGTCAGTCGATTATCAGATTTTGTAATATCACAACATGTAAGCAAAGCTGTTACCTTTACTATATTTCCCATCAGTGTGATGATTTTATCACTGCTATTGAGTATCTTGGGAGTCGTTAATTTATTCTGTTGACTTAGTAACAAAGAATTGATTAAAAAGACAAAGTTATCCCATCAATGGAGTTTTTCCCTTCCCTGATGGCACAGGCATATTCCAGGACTCAAACTGTGAAAGAGTGGTTCTGGCAGCATGTGGATTCATTTTCACACATGAATAGGCCTCCACATTGCACTTTGTAATCAAAGCCAAATTTTGTCTGAAGATTAGGGTGTGCAGCTTTATATTTTGGCCAGGCAGTGTACTAATGCCATTCAAGTGGTCTTATACCAGTGCCTGGTATAAGATTTTAAAGCAAGATGATTACATGGCCAGATAAGTAATCTGCTAACCTGCTAAATGCTGCAGCATAAATTATTACGTGCATTCATTATTTAAATGAAAACATGATTGAAGTTGCTCAGAAATCCATTTTTAATTCCAATCTGTTGACAGGAAGTCACCACTTGCTTGCCTGATTATTACAAGTGGACGCAATACATGTTTGTGAAGCTTTTTGAAGCGGGACTGGCATATCAGAAGGAGGTAAGATATACTGTATAATATTCGCCTTGAGGTGATTGAGGTGTTAGTACCAACATATGTGTATTAAATATTTTTGCCTCAAAGCTTAAGGAAATAGTTTGGATTTTTTCAAACATGTTTTGAGGTTTGAGGTTCATGTAAATACAGTATATTAAAATTCTTCTTCTTTATAAATTTTCCAGCTCTGTGAAGTTTTGTCACCCAGAACGCACGTCCAACGTAATTAATGCTATTAATTACGCAAATTCCACAGCCCTTGGTCTGTGTAAATGGATTCCAATATTCAGCTGCGACTCATATGAAGCTCCTGCAGTCCCACTGAGCTAAATCGTGTTGTATCTTTCAAAGTTTGTATGTTTTGTATAAACAAAATATTTAAACTTTTTTTCTCCTCCTCGGAAACTCACCGTATGGCTAGTCCTACCAGTTAAAATGTGGTCACATGACTTATAGAAGTTTTTTTTTTTTTAAACAGTTTTTTAATTTATGTTTGAAGCTTTTTAAATGACTTGTTTATGGATCCAGTATAATTTTTAGTCAAAACAAAGTTTGTTAGGATTGAAGCTACATAATGCAGATTAATTCTGAAATATATTTACATAGGCTTTATGATTTAGATGCATTACACATTCAGTTCAGTTCACTTTAGTATGTCTAACTGTAGTGTGTACAGTATGTTGCTGAGAGAGAGAGAGTGAGAGAAAGAGATACACACACTGTGAAATCGAGAGTTTCTATCCTTTGAGACATAGTGTGTTGTTTGCAAATTAAGAGAATGTGTTGAGAACATTGGACAGAACCTACTTACTAAAACATAAGGGACTATTGTCTGAAAAAAAATAAACACTGAGTTTTTGTATCCTGTCCAGCAAGTTTTCTTGTGATTCTGTCTGCATGAGGTTCACACAGTACTGTGTGTGAGTGTGCATGTGTGGCATTAGTCAGCTAGGCTTTACATATTACATTACATATATTAAATGTAGATGTGTGCTACTGTATGTGATTGGCACTTGAAGCCAGAGCCAAGAAACATGAACTCATCTAGCTTCTTCCAACAGTGGGAAGCTGTTCTCTTCTGCCAGGCAACATTTGCATCTATCCTTGTGTGCTGTGTTTCTAGCATCTTTCCCCTGAGCACTATGACTTTAACTCCCCCAAGAAATCAATGCAAAGACACACATCTAGAGTGTCTTTAGTTAGCTCGCAGATCTTTGCTCAAACAGAACTTAAATATAATTAATACCAAAGTGTCTCTCTTTCTTCAGGCACTGGTAAACTGGGACCCAGTGGATCAGACAGTCTTGGCTGATGAGCAGGTGGATGAAAACGGCTGCTCGTGGCGGTCTGGTGCACGTGTGGAGCAGAAACTCCTTAGGCAATGGTTCATCAAAACCACCAATTATGCCCAGGTGAGTTAATACACAACCTGGCAACTTTCAGCTCTAAACGAAACATCAACTCAAAGCACTGCCTGGGGATAGAACGCTTCTAGTTCTTCTGGAGGCCTACGTTTAGCCATATTTAACACTTGTTTGAATTTATTGTAAGTGATTACTACAGACATTTACTATTTTTCTTTACTGACAGAAAAACTGTTTTACTAGGGGTAAATGTTATCGGCATATACTATCATTAAACATAAAACTATGATTACATGATGCAAACATAAAACATATACTGTATGTAGATGAGTATTGATTTGAAAATCTGCTCCCTGCTGATGCTTAAAAGATGATGACGAAAAGAATTTGATTCTTTGATTTCATTTCTATCCACCACCATGTCACTGCTTTCTCACTTTAAGGTTTTTTTTTGTAATGCTTGATCATAAAGCATTTTTCTGTTTTTTCAATATCAGCTGACCAGCATTGTAAGTTGTAAGTCAAACTCTCTACTAGTTCATTGGACCTTTTGCTTTAATTATGGCTGTGGCATCATTTTGATAAACATATGCAATGTTACAACAATTATTTTAGTCCGGATTTAATTATTAACATTAATATTAATATCTCTCCAAGATCTATTGATGATGGGAGAGTCAGACTGCTACAGCACATTTCAAAGAATCTCAATGGGGCTAAGATCTGAACTCTGTGGTGTCTAATACAATGTGTGAAAATGATGTCTCATGCTCCCTTTCACGATTTGTGCCTGGTCAATCCTCTTGGAATATGCCTGTGGCATCAGGGAAGAAAAAATTAATTCATGGAAAAATCATAGACATTCAGTATATTTAGGTCATCAACTGACCACATTTTCTGAGCACATAATGTTGCTGATTTTACATCTGGCTAAATGAAGCGACCCCAAATCATAACACCGCCCCCACAGGCTTGTATGGTAGTCAGGGCTGTGCAATTAATTATTATTGGCTTCAAATGGTTATGATAATAAGATAATTAAGGGTAAATGGTTATACTCATATATGTTTGATTCAGTCAAAGATTCTACATTGCAAGATTGTTCACTTGCGAGCAAAACTTGTATAAGTGAATAACATCATTTAATTCAATCAGGCAGTTTGATTACCGCAGAGAAGAGCAAAAAGTTCAAATCAGTGGTGACTTAATGGAATAATAATAATAATAATAAAAGATTGTTTAAGCAAGCGCCTTTCCATCCAGCTCTCAGAGGCATAAAGAAATAACACATTTACAGTACATGATATGTAAAGGATCTGCTGTAAGTTATGGCTCAAAAAAGCATTTATATGACAGTTTTAACTTGTTTGTTAGCTATTATATTTCAAGTTCAATAAATGCATGGTCCACAATCAATGAATGATCATTTTTAATAATTGTGATCTCAATATTGACCAAAATAATTTTTGCCATAACTGTAAGCACTAGAAATGATAGGAACATCACTTCATCAGTCTCTCTTCTTACCATGATTCTTTACACCATCACGAGGACCATGGACAGAGGTAAATCTAGACTTTCAGACCACATGATGTTTTTTCAATGCTTCAAAGTCCATTCTTTATGCTCTGTAGCAAACTGAATCTTTTTTTTTCCCTTCTGATTAGCCTCACTGATAAGATGATAAGTTTAGTCCCAATCCCTTGAGTTCTCTTCACATTGCTCTTATTTTCACTATTGAACATACTGTAGATGTGAGTTCTACTGTTGTTTTTTTACTGTTGTTTTCCACATTAGTTAGGGTTAAATAATGTTGCTGCTATCTGCAGTATCATAATTACTGCAGTAATTATCCAGAGGAACTTAACTTTTAGCTTAGTTTAACTGAGGTGGTAACTTTTTTTGGCTAGCAGTGTAGAAAAATGACTTATTATTTGGTATCAAAACAATTTGTGTTTAAAAAAGCAAACAAAAACACAATCATTTGGTAAGTTTGTTTGTTTGTGCTATAATTTAATTACCGTCCAGAGATTTTTATATATAGAACTTTATAATTTTGTAAAAAATCAGCTTGTTCACACAGGTTTTGTGCATTATTCGTGTGATCTAAATCAGTATGTTGGCAATGCATATCCACAATTTTCGTCCTCTGAAAAAGTAATTCCTCCTCTGAGAGAGGGAAGATACAGCTTAATTCACAGCTTAGAGTACATTTGATTGAGGAATTCATGATGGTGTTCTATACTTTCTCCATATTTATTCTTTGTTTAACTTCTATTGTATATTTCAAGTAAATAGTTTTGTACTTTTTTACTTTACGGAATTTAAATGGTAATTGCAGATATACTGTTATTACAATGGATTGTTGAAAAAATCTTAAAGTATTCCTTTACCTTTTACTGCACAATTATATTCACAACTGTACTTAGTCATATAACAAGGTCATGTTTGATTCTTGTCTGAAATTTGTCCTACTTTTATTGTAATTTCAGCTCCATAAGACTGTAGTTTAGAACAGATTGTTTTTATGCAGTGTTGTGTGCTTGGAATAAAAAAAAAAAAAAGAAGAAGAAGACTGGGCACTTAAGGATTCACACAACTGCTGAAAGATAGTGAAGCATCCTGTTGGCCTGAGATAAATCTGGCTGTTAGAGAGATCTGTTGTGTTATTGCTCTCTGTTCCTGCTATGGCTTTTAAATATTTGCAGCGCCAAATTGGAACATATCCTTGGTGTGATTTTGTCTCTGTGGTCAAGCTGCCAGTTTCACACGTCTTAATTGACCATGTCCACCCCTTGCCAATTTGGATCAATCAGGAGGAGGAAATGGATTTATGTCACCTTTTTATGAAGTGGGTCCTCTTAGTAACATTGAAGCTTTCTCCATGGCATAAAAAGGTGCGCTGTCTAGCTTCCTTCAAGACTAAAATATAAACTTGTTATCTGACATGTCCTTTTTTTGGGATCATTGCAATGATTGTTGCAATAATGTTCCTATTCATCCTCAGTCATGTCTGGGTGAGCTGTCTCGAGAGATTTACCTCTTCTGAGTTGCTATTTGAGCACCGGGTGTGGGGCTTTCTCAAGATATGAAAAGGGCTCAGAAGTCTCAATCTTATCTTTAATAAAATTCTGGGTAACTTCCTGACAAAAAGACCCTTATTGATTGAGGGAGGATTTAGCAGAATTATTCATGGCTTGGCATGTAGGTACTGTATGTGCGATAATGTTATCTAATAAAATTAAATCCAATGCAGTTACTCCTAGATAGTTTTTAAGAGGCATTTTTTCCTTCATAGATTAGGATCAATTACATTCATTAGCATTCATTCTTAAATGAAAGTCATGTCATATTGTCAAAACCTAATGATGATTGTTGAGATTATTTTTCTTCTACATGTGATGACTATTGATAAGTATTATTTTGGCACATGCATCTAAATATTTTTTTCAGGATTTCAAAATATAAACCTTCTATAACCTCTATACTTTGGGACATGCTGGTTTCGAGTTTATCGGATGTGTGAAATCCATTCCTTGTTCATGAATAGCCGTGTTTGTCCAGACTAGGCTTCTTCATTGAGCTGAAATGGCTTTTCTCTGGCTGAATAATGGAGAAGTATGGACTAATGGACTAGTGTGGATTTTATTCTGCCAACCAGTATTCCTGCAGTCACATATGGAGCGCATGGAGGACATATTTCTTTTGAGTGCCACTGTTCGAGTTGTCCTGATTATGAGGTCTATCCATCCCCCCCTCCCCCCTCGCACTGTTAAATCAACCCTGTTTCTCTTATTCCCAGCTCTTTCTATCTGAAAAAAAAAGCCTGCACAACAGGAAGCTGGTTTGACTAAGTTTTGCTTCTTGATTACAAGTGTAGCAGGATGTTCTCAATGTGTAGATATGATGCAGAGGTCCATGAATCTCATCTAGGATTCTTTTTCTGATGAGTGGCGCCAGTTCTTTCACAATAAAAGGGTCTGAATTACATTAATGTCCCAGCCTGCACACAGAGTATCATTTCTGTCCGGTATTAACCTGAAAAATCAAATCACTTTTAAAATGAATTTGATGTATTTTCTAGGCTGATCTATTGACGGTTTTGTTTTTTTGCTGGAAATGAGTGTGTTTTTAAATTTAGATAATTTTTATTTATCCTTTTTTTAATGCAAAGTCAGGTCACTCATTATTTTAATTATATGCTAATTATTATATAAAAGAGAATAACAACAAAAGAGTCATCTGCATGCACCTGCTTTTTAAACAGTCTCCTAACAGTCAGTATATGATTGTTAGATGATGTTTATTATCTTTTAATAAAAAAAATTAGGATACGTTTTTAAGTAAATGCAACTGTAACTTGATGCTCTGGTGGTAATTTTTGTCTAGTGTTGTTCAGAGGCTTTCCTGTCATCTTCTATGTGCTCAGTGTGCATTTTATTTAGAATATAACTCTACCATCTTCGTGTTTATCACTGTTGCCTTGCACTTCCAGAATGTAAGTGTGATTCTCGCCTCGGATCTGTGTGTGGAGTCTGCATGTTCTCCCCCGTGCTTGGTGGGTTTCCTCCGGGTACTCCGTGTTTCCTCCCACAGTCCAAAGACATTTACAGTAGATTAGGTTAATTGCCATTCCCAAATTGCACATAGTGTGTGAATGAACGTGAGTGTGTGTATGTGTCTGTGCCCCACTTTGTGCCATAAGTGTCCTGGCCTAGGCTCCAAGCCCCCAAAACCCTGTACACAGAATACAGAGAGAGGATAAGTAAGTGAATATGAGTGACTCTACTCTCAGTGTGATGCTGACAGTCCATTTTAATAGAGTAGATTGATGTCATCTTTTTGGGAGACATATGCTGTTTTCTGTGTTTGCTTTTATTTTCCGAACACTAGAACTGTGTATTTTTTTTTTTTTTTTTTTTTTTGCGGATGTTTTTCTCTGTTGTGTGATGTTTGGCATGTCAAGGTGGACCAGTTTGTTCCTGTGATTTCACAGATCCTCTCATTTGCACAGCAGTGAAGCTCTCTGTGTTTTTGCATGCGTGTGTGAGAGAGAAAGAGTGAGTAAGTATAGTTTGTAGGGAGAAATAAGGGAATATTATTACTCGCATAACGAGCACTCATTATTGAACCATGTTAATTAGTGTTGGTGTGTGTGCGCGTAAGTGTGTATGCTATTAAAGAGATGCTCACACATGCATGCAAAAAGCAGTGGCCTCTGATGTTGTAAAAGACACTGATAAGGATGTTGCTAACTGAATTTGATATCATGCTATTTTATTGTTAGTTTTATACTCCACAGAATCAATGGATTAACTGAGCTCTCTGTGAGCCATAAACCCAACAATACAATATCAACCACTTACTTCTTAAATGTCTTTATTTTAAGTATATTGTTGAATGGTGTCAGAAAATCTGTTTAAATCATGAGGAATCTGTTTAGTCATCATTACAATCAAATTAATAATGAAATATGTCTCAGTTTAGGATATATTTAACAAAAATTGCAACATACAGGCCGATTTGTAGCATGGACAGACGGTGGGTTTTCAATAAATACAAACAACAGACTGAGTGTTGCTGTGTAATCTGTTTAAACAGCTGTAAGAACTTTTAAAGTGACTATGGACAATACTCAGTAAGGGTGGAGAATTTATTGAATAATGGTTTGGAATTTGTGAAACATTAACTCAGCTAGTTATTATACTACAACTATAACAGTTTTTAGAATGAGACAGGCATTTTTTTTTTTTTATGTCCATAAGGTTTTTCCATATCCATGTAGAATAAAATGCACATCAGTGTATTAGTATCAGCAGCACACATCCACATATTCATTCTTCTGAAAGAGTATTACCATCTCTGAATGGGGAAAATATGTAGAATTCGATTAAAATTTTACAAATCTATTTGACTGAAGAACACTACGGACATGCACTTCTCATCCATCTGAAATCCCTAGATGGACTCTCTTGCCACGTTGCCCTCTGGTTTGTTTCACTTTGTGCCTATGGTGCTTACTAGCCTTGTGTTTCCATAGAGACAGTTAGTGCTTTTGGGTGTGTGTTGATGATCCCAATTGAAACCGCTTTCTGCAAAAGTGTGAATGCCTTTCATTTAGAGAAGCACGTAGATCAGAAATGTGTTTCAGGTTCGGTGCTTCTGAGGTTAGCTTCATTTGTTTTTGACACCTGATGTGCAGCTCAGGTGCTTATGTGACCACATGGCCAGAATCAGCACTGACTGAAAAAGATGTGAAAGTTCTACTGAGTTACAGATCTCTTGTTTTTCTTTAAATGACTTTCATTGACTTTCATGGAATCAAATAGTAACTAATATAGGATTGATTATGGAATGGAGGGCTAGACAGAAGCTTAAAATCTTTTTTTTTTTAGTTATCCAATCCATCTTACGCTCTAATAAGACTAAAGTAGAACTTTTGGCCAGAATTCCGAAAAGAAAAAAAAATCACAAAAACAAGACATCACCTTAAGAACATCATTAACCATGGTGAAGCATGGTGGTGGCAGCATAGTACTACATAATGTTGTGCTTATTGTCAGGTTTTATGGCTTGTTTTGTGCTTACTTAAAATTTATCACTTTAAAATTCTATTTTTTTTTCTATTTATTTGTTTGTTTGAAGGACTTTGGGACTTTTGGGAAATTTATAAAGTTTTTTTTTTTCTGGTCAAAAGTATTTGAACCTCTAGTATAAGTTTAGTAGCCCTTTATCAGTGACCATCAAGAACGTGTCTTTTATCTGTTCATTCCTGCCTCATGCTCCTCATTCTCAGGATAGTCTCCAGAATCACCATGACCCTGAAATTGACCATGAAGATGAATGATTGCTATATTTACATTACTTCATTTGGCAGGCACCCCTATTCAAAGCAACTTACATTTTTATCTCATTACACATCTGAGCAGGTAAGGCTCAAGGGCCTTGCTCAGGGGACATTCAGATTAGTAATCCAATGCATTAACCACTGAGCAACGCCCTCCCTATATTTAGTGTGTAGTGCAGATACCGTCAAAGTGTTATGATTTTTGCGTTACCGTCCACCCCAATAACGATCGCTAATTATACTGAGTAGTTCAGACTTGAGCATTAACAGGAGAAAATGTTCACGACAGAGACAAGTGTGTCTCGATTGCCCTACAAGAGCTTTGAAGTACCATCTTCTTGAGGAAAATGGCTAAAATGATAAGCAAATCTACAGCCACTTTCCCGCTAAGACCAGACACCTGACCCTCTTCTTCCTCCTTTGATATTGCACACAGTCTCCATTAATGAGTGAAAAGCGAAGCCAGGAGCAGCCGCAGGGTCCGAAAGATTATTTTGTATTTGCCTTTCCTCTGGGGAACCGAGCTCCTCAGGGCCCGTTGTGCTAATGGGAAGTGACAGGGAGGAGAGAGATATCACAACAGGCAGCAGTGACTGCTCATATCCTCTCTTTTCACTGCCTTTCAGCCCAGCTGAGCCACTTGGCCCCCATTATCGTTATTATGCATAGCTCCCTTTTTGTTATTCACCTGTGCCAGAGTTCACTTCCTTCCAACCAACTGTCCTTTCTGCTTCTTCTGGGAGTCTTTTCTCTTGTCTGGGTCAGAGGTGTTTGGAGCTGGGGATGCCTGCCTCTTTGTCTTTACTGTAAGACTGTGTGTGCTTGTCTTTAAACTCTGTCTGTTCTTTTGTGGCCTGAACACGAGTTTTTAAGAAATTTCTCTCTCGTTCTTTGTTACTGTATTATGTATTGGTTACTATGACAAAATGTTATAAAGTATGAATGATGAAATTGAGAGGGTTTTTAAAGATCATAAACTTTGGGGGGTGCCTTCTGACACTGAGACGTGTTTTTTTTTTTTTTTTTACAGAGCTTAAATGACCTCCACAAATTAAATTTAAGCACTATCCCTTATTTATTTATTTATTTATTTTGTATAAAGCTATATATATATTGCCACGGCTTATCTTGCAGCCTCTCCTGGATGCCTTGGCAGATCTCCCGGAGTGGTACGGTGTGAAAGCGATGCAGGCCAACTGGATTGGGGAATGCTCAGGCTGCTATTTCGACCATGTACTGATGGTAAGCCTGCTCTTTCTCCAGATTTGAAAAGCTTTTCATTTTTTCCATTATTACCTCGTAGTCATCTTTTTATTACTTTTTTCTTACTTAATTTTTGTGCCCATGCATTTTCATTATGATGTCTGAACGATTTATTGCATTTTGTGCATTTTATTACTCTATGTGTCAGCTTCAGCTCAAGGCTGTATGTGCTGTTTTTCCTCAATCACATTATGAGAGGAAATATGTTCAGTTAGCAGTGTCCTTGATTATTAAATCCATAATTTAATTTCCTTAGGGTTGAGCAAGTAAAGTGAGTAGGTGGGCTGAAACGCATGATCTGGCCAGCATTTATTGTAGCATCTCACAAATAGGTTTAATGTAAAAGTAATGTGTCTTACAAGAGAAACTGATTTCCTGAAAACAGTACTGATGTTACTTATGAATACATTTTTCATAATCCAGACAAAAATTAATTTACTGTTTTTTTTTCAAACCATAATCTACTTCTCTGTCTCTATTTCTCTTTTTTCTGTTAGCTGAATGGCAAAGAGACAGGTGAGGTACTGGCTGCTTACACATCTTCTCCTGAAGCTGTTTTCGGAGCAGCGTTCGTCTCCATCCTTCCTTCACATCGGCTTTTGCACGGTTCCAGTCCTGTGGGACCTGCCCTGCACAAAGCACATCAGCCTGGAAGAAGTAAGGGATGCAGTGTATACTTGCATACATAACATAATATATTGTGCTGCCTATCAATTAGGTTCATTTACAGATTTGCTATGCTTGGGCTGCTGTACCTTACATAAGAAAAAATTAATCTGCATATAAAATCACAATGTTATGTATTTGTATTATACGCTAGACACAGTACCATGTTACCCTGTTGCTGCTGGTCTGAGAATATCCCATCATTATGTGATTATGATGACATGAATATGATTCATTCCTCAATAACATTCATTCCTAACAAGCAGGCAATATTTATCGATATAAAATAATATAAACGTGTATAACGAATAATGTGAAGGTACAGGCTAATGAAATCAATAGAGCAATAATATCTTTAATAAATGTCATAAATAAGCATGACTGCAAAGACATGCTTAATATTTTAGGAGTTATGCTGCATTAGCAGGGTCGAAGGGCGCATAGTAACAGGTTATTCCAATTACTCAAGTATTTAACTTGTCAGTAGTTTATTTGTGCACTTTATCAGTTTAAATGTTAGCTATAGGACTTTTTATTGTATGTAATTAAAACCCTGCTATTATTTCAAATGGAAGTATCCCTGTGAACACTGTAAAGACCACATACCTGACATTTTCAAGGTGCATTTTACTGGCTGTTATTAGACTTGAAGGTATTTTGTGGATGTACTTTATTTTGATAAAAAAAAAAACAGGGTGTGTTTTTGAGGTAATATGTGTTGTTCTGCATTCTCCCTTAACTACGCAGACTAATCTCGCTGCTGCAATCTGTTATAATGAATTCTATCGTAATGCGGGCACATTATGATAGAATTCAATGCTGTGTCCCAAGTCACCCAATGCATGCTAAGTAGTAAACTGGTTTAGTGGTATACTATTTAACACTATTATATACACCACCTGACCAAAAATTCACAATTTCGGAAGGTTCAACTTATTGGGCTGCATCAAGCAAGGGGGAAAAAAAAGTAATTTGAAATGCCTGGAACTTGGTTAAGAACCCTTCAATACATTATCATACATGGAAGGATAATAGTGAACCGTCGACTTTGTGGAAGAAATGTGGCTGGAATAAAATCATGAATAGAGCTCATTTAAATATTTGGTGAAGTTGCATTGTAAAAAAAAAAAACAATAACTGTTGTAAAACCCACAACTATGTTAAACAGTAAAAGAAAGAGTATTTCCTTGTGCGCATAATATAATGAGAATAGCTGTTAAACCATAAGAAAAACACTTTTTAGTGAGGCTAATCAAGAAAAGGCTTCGATTAACTTGGGAGCATAAAGAGTGAACTTTGGAGCAATTCTAAAAGGTCACATGGTCTGACCCTATTCCAGAGCGATGGGCACATCAGAGGAAGAAAGTAAGCACATGAAGCAATACATATCATGCACAGTGCACACTGTACAAGCCTGTACAAGACATGTTAGGTCTAGGAAGAGAAATGATCTAGGGTTGTCTAGGCTCAGTAGCTTAATCATATATATAAATAAAAGACATGTTACAGTAGGTCTTTACATTGATCAGAACTTGCTCTTTTAATGATATCTTTATGTTTCATACATTGGACGATCCCGAAACCATTCTCAGAAATTCTTCATTGAAGAATATCATCATTAAAGCCTATTTATTAAAGATTTATTTATTTCTACAAAACTCTTCTCCCGTCAACGACGGGTACTTGCGCTCATGTGGCAATACAATGAAGTCAGCTGATGACCTGAATATACTGAATGACCAGGATATCTCATCAATGGAGTTTTTCTTCACTGATAGCACAGGCATATTCCCAGACTCAAAGTGTGAAAGAGTGGTTCTGGCAGCATGATGAATCATTTTCACACATGAACTGGCCACCACATGTGTGTTGTAATCAAAGCTAAAGGTGATGGAAAGAAATCTTTTTTTTTTTTTTTTTCCAGGCAGTGGAGTTGAAGAAAAATGAGTTGCTCAGCTATATTCTCACAGTGGACAGCATGCACTAAATATCAAAGCTTTTTTACAAAACCCTGTGCCTGGCCTACTCTAATCTAGTATAACAACTCACTGTGAAAATACACTGCTGGTTAGATGCTAATTGTATTTCGTTGCCTTGTACTTACATGTGCAGTGACAATAAAGTTGAATCTAATCTAATCTATATTTAAGAAAACAACTTCACCATCGGGTTTTCATATGCTGACTTTTGACCCACAGACTCACTCAGTGAAGTCACTGCACTTAACGTATTCACTGGCCGTGAGGTTCCAGTCGTCGTCTCTTCTAAGAACGAGTTTCTGGGACATCTCGACACTGTGATAGGTAAGTGAATTTATATTAGAATTTCCCTCTTTAAAAAGTGTCTGTAGGATGGAAGGCACTCAGTGCTCTCACATTATTGACGGCTTAACGGCCAGTCCTTGGCGTCTGCAAGCTCGCGCAAGTGGAAGGAGCAGATAGCGCTATCCTCCTGGTGTGTTACGCCGCCCCCGACGGTGCGTGCGCGAGCAGTTCAAAAATATGCGGTTGGCTGGCATCACGTGGTGTAACACGTGATAGTCTTTGGTCCTTCCTGACTGACTAGTAGTAGTATTAGTAGCCTTAATGTGTGAGCCCCATAGTGACAGGCGGAATTGGATACGACTAAATTAGGTAGAAACTGGGGGGGGGGAAGGCGTCTTTAGTGTTACCTGCTGCGGCTGTTTGTGATCCACTATACACTGGTAAACATCCTGCCATTTCCCAGCATGCTCTGTATAATTTTCATCACTTGAATACTGCTGGTCTTACTCAGGAGCTTCTTGCAAAAAGCTCTTTGTGGAAAATCTTCCAAAAAGTCATTTCCTGAGTGTGTGAGCGTTAAAAACATGAAAGAGTGAATATGTGGGTGGGTGATTGACCTCCGTGATTGAGTGGTTGACTGTATGTGGAAAAATTGAGTCTGTGCATGAATATATGAACCTGTGAGTGAAGGAGAAGGGATTTGAATGAAGGTTTGAATCTGAGAAGGAGAGAGTGAGCTTGTGAATAAAGGAGTGAGCCCGTAAGTGGAGCACTAAGGGGTTAAAGGTATGAGGAAATGGATGAATCAAGGGGTGACGTACAGTTACAATGAAGAGATTCAGGGTGTGAGCTTTTGAGTGAGTGAAAAAATGATGGACTGTGAGAGTGGGTGAGTGAGTGGATGGGTGAGAGTGAGGGAGTGAGTCAATATATGTGTAAGAGAGAATTTGTCAATGTGTGTGTGAGAAAGAGAGAGAGTGTGTGAGTGTGGGGGAAGTGTGTGTGTGTGTGTGTGTGTGTGTGTGTGTGAGAGAGAGAGAAAGTTTATAATATGTGCCATTGTCCTCTTTAGTAATATGCAGATTCAAAACAACACCATTTAAACCTGTCTTTGTGTGTGTGTGCGTGTGTGGTTGCAGGCATTCCTGACAGCTGTGATGAGGATGCATGTGTGGCTCAAGAGCTGGGTGTGAGCTGGGAATCAGTAGTGAAGAGTGAAGAAGATGGAAATCACACTGTAATCAACTCTGCTGAGGTACACACTCCTCAAGTGCATCAAGTCCCAGACAACAAACTACAGAAACATTCTTTCACTTCATGCTCCCCTCACTTTCCTGTCTGAAATATTCTTTATATTCCAGAATAAGCCAAGAACTTATTTTTAACTCTTTTGTAAACACCAGATTTGTGTAAAAAATTCTGAGAATTTAACAGTTTTAATTAAAGCGACACGGTTAATCACACTCATGGAGTCATTTATTATTTAAAAATAAATGTGTCATAGTTTTATGCATTTTGAAGCTTCACACTGTTTCACCTGTATAGATTGATTGATCGATTTGTTGACTCAATTGAATAATTGATGGTTTTGTTGATTGTATAATATTTAGCATTTAAAGATCCATTTAGATAATCTGTCTAATTTCCTCACAAGAACAATGTAAAAAAACAGACTTTTTGTTCCTTCACCTAACATGATATAATTTTGATTGTTGGTTAATTATGGTTAACCTAATTTTTGTAGTTCACAGGTCAGACCCGAGAAGAGGCCTTCAAATCAATTACAGAGAAAGCTCGGGAAAGAAATGTGGGTGGTTACTTGACAAGTTCAAAGCTGAGGGACTGGTTGATCTCAAGGCAGCGGTACTGGGGTACTCCCATTCCCATAGTGCATTGCAGCTCATGTGGTCCTGTGCCAGTTGCTGCGGAAGACCTGCCGGTCATGCTGCCTAAAGTTGCTTCACTTATTGGGAGAGGGGCATCACCCCTGCAGTCTGCTCAGGAATGGATCAACTGCTCATGTCCCAGGTAAACTTCAACTCCTCTGTACTCACTGTAGCCATAATTTAACTCCCAGCTTCATGAGTGCCAGGAAGTGACACTTGACACAAGCGCATGGTCTTTGTTTGTTTAACAGTCCTGTAATTAGAGATAATTGCTGGCCTTTCAACAAGGTGTGTGGGTCAAATGTTTGATTAAAACTTGAATAATTACTGGATTCCCTTTCCATCACTGCTCTCATCCGTAGAGACTGTACAGTGCTGTGAGAAAGTATTTGCACCTTTCTGATTTTTTCTTTTTTTTTTTGTTTTTTTTGTTTGATGATCTGAATCATAGGCCATACTGTGGTGTAGTGGGTAACACTGTCGCCTTGCACCTACTGGGTCCGGGTTTGATTCCCGGCAAGATTTGATTCTCGTCTTTGTGTGCATGGAGTTTGCATGTTCTCCCCGTGCTTGGTGGGTTTCCTCTGGGTACTCTGGTTTCCTCCCACAGTCCAAAAACCTGCAGATTAGGCTAATTGGCATTCCCAAATTTCCCGTAGTGTGTGCATGAGTGTGTGAGTGTGTATGTGTGTGTGCCCTGCAATGGATTGGCACCCTGTCCAGGGTGTATCCCACCTCATGCCCCTCAAAGTCTCCTGGATAGGCTCCAGGCCCCCCGCAACTTTGTATACAGGATAAAGCGGTATACATGATGAATGAGTAGGAGAGACCTGAATCATTCATGCGTGACAAATATACAACAGTAAATAAATAAATAAAACCTGGAAGAGGTAAATACTTTTTTCTCGGCGCTGTAGGTGCTGTCAGAGTTGAGTTACAAAGTCCATAAAGGTGACTGGAGAAATGATCCCCCAAGGTTAGGTAGTTTTGAGTCTCAGACTGTAAAGCATGGTTATGCAATAAATTCCAGAACATTTGTAATGCTAGAATCATTAAACATGCCCAGTCTGTACAGAGCGTGTTTTGTGACTCACCTGAAATACATTTCATGCCTCCGCAATGTTTTGAGAGATTATAGAAACGGCAAAACTTGCACAAATTTCCTCTTAAAACAAATGCTGCTGATCAAAGCATGCTTGGTGTGTGACATTTCTCTCATATGGTTTAGCTGACATGCAAAGGATCCTTATAGCCTCCACCTTAGCACTGACACGTTTTTTTAGCCATGGCTCTTTAAAATGCGTAGCTTTGGCTAAATATAATAATAATTCTTACCCAAACACGATGGCTCACAGCATCAAAGGTTCACAGCTTGATCCTGTTTACAGGTTACTGTTTGTGTGGAGTTTTGCAAGATCTCCCCATGTACATATGGGGTTTCTCCAGTTCTCTAGTTTTCTTTTTTTCCACACTAAATCATGCAAATAGTTGAGCTGCCAACACTAATTTGTTTCAAGGGGTGAATAAATTTGTGCATGGTGCCCTGCATGGACTTGGTGTCATGGTGGGAATAAGACAGAATTACATACCCAAAGTCACCCGCAAGTTTCACCATTTTGCGAGCTGAATGGGCTGGTTTATTGTCTTGATAAATGCGCACTTAAATTTTTAAATTGCGGGAGCCATTTTGATTTTGACCCTCTAGCCGCATCTCGGGGAACTATACCGCACATTTTTAAAACAAGAAGAAATGTTCATGAACATACAAATTTTTGGAGACATAATTTGGGCAGATATTTTCAGTTTTTTCATACGATTATACAAATGTTATGACCGATCTTTGTAATAAATGAAATCACCTATTTTGTGCACAGGGAGAACTTTAATACATAATACAACATAATTCACTGTTCTAATATTTTTAGCTACCACTCTATATGCTGAGTAAAAAAATTCCTTAAGGTGGCTCCTACAGTACTTCTGTTTTTATAACAAAAGTATATGTAAAGATACTTTTGTTGACTTGTACATGTAAATACTGTATGCCATACAGTGTCAGAAACCTTAAATCTCGTCGATATTACTTAACAACCTTAATTATTTAAATTAAATTTTTGAATTGAATTCATAATTATCTTGCAAAAAACTATTCCTTTACCATTTCTCAGCTGCTCTCCTGTTTTAGTTGCATGTGTATTGTTCAAGAACCTTTTTATTTATTATTTTTTATTTTTTTAATAAGACACTACAATAGACATTTCTTAAAGTCAGACAAATTTGTCACAGTGAAAACTTTAAAGTTAAGTTTGATTGATTCTTGTAATTATGGAGAGAATATCAGACCCTCTTATCTGTTGAGAAGGTAGCTGTGACAGTTTGAAGAAAAAGACTTCAGTTTTTAACTTTTCCTCCAACATCCAATCAGACGGACTACGAAGTGAAGAGCGAGCGCACGATAAGGCTTATCGGGCTAGTCTACTCAAAAAGCTAAAAAAAGCTGCAAGTCATTTCCTGAGCAATGGTATTGTCCCTGTCTGGTCTTACTGTTAGCAGCCAAAGGACTAATTGAATGCCTGCTGCAGGCCAGCATTCGTAAAAAACCCAACTGTTGTGCTGCAGCCAAACTGCTGCTGAGGATGCTCATGACAATCATTACATTTTTCGAGCGGTGAGGACACAGTCTGATGCCAAAATTCTCTGCCCACTCTTGTTGAGCTGTAGCGAATCAACATTTCAACAATTAAGTAAACTTTTTCCTTCCAAATTATTGTCAAGCCAATTTAACGCTTTCTTGTACTTGCAAGGTTAAGACACTCTTAAAGCATCTTCTTGCAGCAGACTGGCATAATGAGTTTGAAAATGATTCAAGCAAACCCGGAGTAGCTGAGTCTGGCTCACTTGAGCAAAGCACCACTCTATCCAAGAGCCAGTAGTGTGGGCAGACACATAACACACACGCCCACAGTAAGTCTCCTCTTCAACAAACCTCAGCTGTTGCTGTCTCTCTAATGGGGTCTCTCATCTCTTTTGAGGACAAATAGCTGCCATTATCTCAGTCAGGTACAGAGATATAATATTCAACTGTAGACCCCTTTGTGCCATGAATCTGTGAGACAGAGGCTTGAATTACACATTTACACATTCAGACTCACTTAGCAAGAGATGAAATGGCTTAGGCATGAGAGAATGCACATTTTTTATATGCAGAAAATGACACATCTCTTTTGCCTTTATGGATACTCTATCTCGCATAAGCTTCAATCTCCACAGGACACTCCATTATGGGTTGCATTAAGATTTTCATGCTTTAAAATGACACCTGGCTTTTAAATAATTAACCTGCTATACCTAAGGGTAGTTGCTTAGCAATGTTGTGGCCCTAGATTCAAACTGTAAGCATCAGCTCAGAGATACTGTGAGATATATAGCAACATTATAGCATAACTTGACTGTTTTTACAATTTGGAATGTGATGTTTAAAATATTCAAACTTGAACTTTGCATACAGTGGTACCTCGGCATGTGAAAGCCCCGCCTCACGAATTTTCGCGTTAAGAACTGAAATTTTGCAAGAAAGCATTTTCGGCATACCGAAGCCGAACCGGACACTGGCTACGTTGCGTGTATGTCCAGGAGCTGTTCAAAACTTGTTTGCATCAATGGAAAGCCAAACTAACCCATTTTGTGCAAGATTTAGTAAAGACATACTGTAGGACTATGGGTTCTAAGAAAGTTAGCAATGACAGTAGCAAGAAAAAAAGGGAGACAGTTTTGTTTTTTAAAGCAGCCGTGCAAAAAGGAATCATAAATTAAGGTTAACTGTTTAATGTTTATTTATTTCATATTTCACTTAATTAGCATGTCTTTTCTAAATGTTTTGGCATGTATGATTTTCTTTTGTTGCACTTACTTTTCAAACATGCTGTCAGTATCTGTAGCTTTTAAATGAACTGCCCTTGAACACCCTTTGTGATAGTGCCTTTTCTTAGCCAGTCACAATGCAGAGGCTGAAAAAACTGTTTGGAAAATGGCATTTTTTTAACCCATGAGCACATTTTATCCATATTTTTTTTGTTTTGTTCACAGTTATATTCTCAACCTACAGTAAAATGCTCCTTAGGGCTGAAGAAGGCTAGGTTAG
This sequence comes from Clarias fuscus, assembly GCA_030347435.1. Taxonomy (NCBI): domain Eukaryota; kingdom Metazoa; phylum Chordata; class Actinopteri; order Siluriformes; family Clariidae; genus Clarias; species Clarias fuscus. The sequence continues at coordinate 25,470,814 of CM059207.1, read as the reverse complement.
CTGTTTGCGGTTAGCCGCTAACATACCCATTTTTAGTTCGTAAGAAACAGATGGACCTCCGTCCATCTCTCTCTGATCTCTGTTTTAAATTTTTTTATTTTACATTGATAAGCCTCATTGTGAAATAGCATTCGAATTTCCAAACACACAATGGATCCGTTGCTATTTAAAGAGCATGAAATTTCATAACAATAATCTGGTACATATCACTACTCCTTAAAATTACTATCCCAGAGATTTATTAGCCTTACTGTGTTCCTAAGTTCAACAAAGGAGCTCAGCAAACAGTAACTTGTACTGCAAAATTAAAGTCACGCTTAGAGATGAAAAAAAAAAAAAGATTGGTGATGTATCGCAATGCTGTTGTGTGGTAATTCATGTGTCGCCAAAAAAAAAAAGAAGGAAAAACAATATATATATATATATATATATATATATATATATATATATATATATGTATATATATATATATATATATATATGTATGTATGTATGTATATTTGGGCGATACATGAATTACCATTCTCTAAAGTGTTTACACATTGACAGCAATACAACTACCCTGTGTGGTAGGAGCAAATATTTTTTTTGAATTATAATGAAAACTGAAAAAAAAAAAACCTTTAATGTAATATTCATAAAATCATGTACTTAGAATTGCAGTACTGATCAAATTGGCACCTGGGTATTGTGATAATATTGTATTAGGTGGTTCCTCCTGATTTCCATCCCTAGTCACGCTTATAGTTTTAGGATCTGGAGTTGAGTCACAGTCATCAGAAATAGATCCACAATTGAGCTTTAGTATTTACACAAAACCAGCTGGCAGTTATCCTGCTCTAACTCTGTCAAAGGTCTAGTTCAAAATCTTGTTCTGACATGACTTTTTGGGGCAAATCTGAGTCAAAGAGGGGTCTTACCATTTTTTTCTCCTTAAGAATATTTTGAATATATTTGGTTTATAAAGAATTTACGTGCTAATTTAAAGAATAGAAAGCAGAGGATATGTTTTTCCACATGGGTTTTGCATGTACAGTACACACACACTACAGACCCATAAGACTGTCCAAAATGATAAAAAAGTGAATTTAATGTTGCATATTCTGGAATGATTTCTGCTCACCACAGATAAGAAGAGTGGTTATTTGACTCAAATCAGTCTGACCCTTCTCTTGTCCTCTCTTTCATCATCAGACCATTTCAGTGAAAACTCTAGAATCTTGAAATCTGAAAAAAGCCCATATGGCCTAAAAAACTACCTCATTGTCAAAGTCACTGAGAATTTTTTCCCCAATTTTGCTGTTGCTGATGTGAACATTTACTGAAGCTCATCATCTGTATTTGGATGCATGTCCTATTTGCCCTGCTTGCACAACATTGGCCGATTAGATATTTGCATATCCATGGGGTCGAGCATTTCTAATAAAGTGGCCAGTAAATGTATATCACAAAATTTGCAGTTTCTAATATCAGCAAAACATTAGTAAAATTTGTCACCACATCAATGTCGATGTGTAGTCCAAGGGTGAAAAGGCTGGTACTGATATCCCACTAGACAAATGGAGATTATCTGCATTTTGTATAGGCACTTGTTGTCCTGCACTCCTGTGTTGCGTCTCGTCTGGTGGACAGGCTTCATTTTATGGTTGAAACAGTTTTGGGTGATCTTCTGTTTGCTTTAGAGAGAAAAGATGGGAGGTGGCATTCCAGCACAAACACAGCCACATGTGCACTGGCACTGCTCTGGGGTTGGCTTGAAATTCCCAGTACTGTGTCCAGTAACAGGGCTGAGTGACAGGCACAAAGTGGCCTAGAAGCTGACATTTTCAATCTATTGAGCATGCTTGGACTGCTGCTAATTAGAAACATTATTATACATTATTAGAATTTTGCATTTTCTGTGATTTCAGTTATAGTGTCATGCTGTGCTTAGGGAATGCCTCAGTTTAATTTAGTCTACTAGACAATTATGTTTAAGACCTGCAGAGTATGGGGATTGTATTTGAAGCTATTCATGATGCATAAAAGTTCAGTAATGGTGGTTTAATTATTATTTAGTGTAATATAGAAATATTGTTGCAATTTTTTTATATTATTACTGATTTCACATTTTGTAGCATGGCCCAAATAAGCAGCAAAACCTTATTATAAAGATCTTTTGTAAAAGTAATGTGGCAATTTTTGTAGATGCTTTTTATGCCATTTATTTCCTAATGACAGTTTTCCATTGCGATTTCCATTGTGATCATAATTTACTTTTCCAGGCTTATTACTATTTCTGCATATTTAAAATAACATGTAAAAATGTTGCTATATTTGATGGGTACTATTGTGTTGGTATTTAGGCTCTATTTAGTCAAGTCATAGTTTTGTGATTGTCTGTATTGCAATCTGGCCTTTTCACTCCGAGTTCTTTTTCATGTCAGGTGTAAAGGTCCTGCAAAGAGAGAGACCGACACTATGGACACTTTTGTCGATTCTGCCTGGTACTATTTCAGATACACAGACCCACACAACTCGCAAAGGTAAGGACGAAAGTTCATGAGGGTTCTTTTCATCCACATTTTTCTCTAACTGTCTCACTTCTCTGTCTATCTGGAATGTTTTTAGATTGTGTGTGCTGACATTTATGACCCGTTTGGACATTTCATAACATTTAAGTAACAAAGATATTTAGTAGTTTAGCAATCTCTACAACTATTAAACATACAGCATGTTGTTACCTAACCTCAGTATTAAATTGATAGTTCTGGTTTTTTTCCCCCCTAGTCTTTAATCAAAATGAAGGTGCATATAAATATATTACAAAAGGTCTTGGTCATTAAAAATGTTCCTGCTCTGCACACCGACTGTGAGATTTGTCTAGTGAAATATGAGTACAAAGTAAGTAATCATGGCCAAATTCCACAACCCTCGTTCTGTGCAAAAATATATTCAGAAGTTCAACTGAGACTCATACGAAGCTTCTGCAGTCCCACTGAGTTATGTGTTTAGTATATAAGTTGTTGTAGTTCTTTCTTAATTACCTAATGCAATCTGTGTTATTTCATAGTTTTGAAAAAAAAAAATCCAGGATTGCTCTGGAATGTAGAAAATAAATCCATACTTGTCTTGAGAAAGGGGTGGAAGGTCACTGATCAGAGAAAATCACATTACTGGTACTGTGTATGTGTACGTATGTTTTTTACCTAATGTAGGCTCATGGGTTTTGCAGGAAAATAGAAAGGAGCAAGTGTGACAAAGTTACCGAAAGAACATTCTTCAGCTTTTTATTTATTTTTTGTATGTTCCCAAGACGTTTGCTCAGTACTGTAAGTAAAACCGCTGTTAGGTAAAACCGCTGTTAGGTTTTACTGAGCATGCTGGAGAATACAAGTTCTTGTGGTAAGTTTGTCATACCCATTCATTTATATTTTCATGCAAAACCCAGGAGCTTATATAAGGTCCTTTTTTGTTTGTTTTCTTGAAATTGTATTTATTTATTCATTTTAATGTTTTTTTTGTGTAGTTTTTTTGGAAATAGTGAATGGTTTTGAACCTCATAACGCAGACATGAAAAAACATCTATAACAACATTCAGTAAACATATACTAAAGATAACACAATGCCCAAGACCCTTGCACAGTACTGTGTGTATGTATGTGTATGACACCTCATAATTATTTGGACTGAAATAATTAAATAAAAGTCCAAATAAAAAAAAATAATAATAAAATAAAGGTTTCTATATTTTCTATACTTAATGTTTTTTATTACATTCTTATTTCATATTTTATATTCCTTAATTTAATATTTTCTTTTCATATACTATTTTTCTTTTTTTATTATTATATTCTTATTTCCTATTATTTATTTAGAATACTCTAAATAGTTCATGGGTGGTTGTTAATGCATTTCACTGCACATCATACGGTGTATGTGACAAATAGATTAGAATTAGAATTTTAATCCATCTACAGTGGCTTGGAAGTCATTGAAATGTAGACCTTTTGCTTATATTTAAGGGGTTCTAAAATACTGCCTTTCGTTTTGAAATGACTTCCATTTTTTCAGATCTCAACATTTTCCTCTCCATCTCTCACATCATCAAGGCTTTTCCACCCACAGAACCATCACTCACTCAGTGTTTTTTTTATTTGTTGTTTTTCAAACCATTCTCAGTAAACTCTAGAGACTGTTGTGTAAAAATTCCCAGGAGATCAGCAGTTTTTTTTTTTAATACTCGAACCAGAGGGCACATGATGTTCATAGAGAATGTTGATTGAAGCTCTTGACTTGTGCCTGCATAATTTTATGCATTGCCCTTCTGTCACAAGATTTGCCGATTGGATAACTCCAAAAATTATCAGGTGTATAGATGTTCCTAATAAAATATGTATTTGCGCAAAAAGTATTGCTATGCAAAGACAAACAAAAATAAGTGTCATTTTGATATTATCATCCTACCTTAACTTGAGCTCTGTCAAATGGTTAGATGCACATCTAGACTGCACATTCAAATCGCAATTTGCATACCCGGTAATATGCTCTTCTGAGTTCTGTGCATGGGTGGCTATGCAAGGATGCCCTCTAGTGCATATATGCATTCTAGTTTACAGTGTTATATGTGGAAAGTATTTGTAGACAATTTGTTCTTTTTCTGATTACACAATTTACCTGTGTCCTGTCTGCAGGCCTTTCGATCGCTCTCTGGCTGACCATTGGATGCCTGTGGATGTGTATATAGGAGGAAAAGAGCATGCAGTCATGCATCTGTACTACGCCCGTTTCCTCAGTCACTTCTGCAAGGATCAGGGATTGGTCTCACACAAGTACATAACATGAATTAAAGATTAAAATTATAGCGTTTCAGGAGTTAACATTATGTGAAGGACTTTTAGGCTGGGGATACACTCCAAGAGTTTAGACAGGACTTTGTTTAATGTTTAAAAAGTCCCTCCTAGTCTGCACCAGGCAGCACAAATTGTGGCACAATCTGTAAGTGTATGAGGAGTACAGACTCAAAGCGGCCTAGCGTGTGAAGAGAACAGACTGAGAGCAGACTCCTCCCAACTTGAGTTGGAATATAATATTAATCCATTTTTTAATTTTCAGAGCCAACCCTGGACAGTGTACAGTGGTCACTGACCCGACCAGTAATAGTGATCGGCATACTAAAAAGATGACCCATATTAAATTAAATTGGATGGTGGTGCATATTAAATCTGTTGCCGCCTGTCTTGCTTCGATATTTGTTTGTTTATTTTTCTCCTTCGTCTGGAAAGATTGCTCTAGTTCTCATGAGACTTTCCATTAGAGTTTGGTGTATTCAGTTTTCCTCAGTTGCAGCGACATGTCATGTAGTCTATGATCCCCCATCTGGTGCAGTCATTAAGTGTTTGATCCACCGTTTTTGAGTCATCCTAAAAAAATCTGTGGAAGCCAGTCAGTTAGTGTATACTCCCAGACTTTTCAGAATGTTGAATGTCGTGTAGTGAATGTTGTGTAGAGTATCCCCAGCTTTAACAACAAAGAACTCAACCTTGATGTCTAATAAGCAACACAATCTGACAGTGGCAATAGAAAAGCGCACTTAAGTTGGCATGAAAGAAGAGTCAGGGATGCCTTAATGGTTAATGCCAGAATGGGCCTTATTTTTCATACTGGACAGCAACAGATTTATTTATAAATCACTCGCAGAAGAATTTGCGCAAAAAAAATCGTTTGAAAGAGCTAGTCTATTAAAAAGGATGTTCTTATCCTTCAAGAGCTCCTGAATTTGAATAAATATCCAAATAATGAGACCCACAAATGACAACCTCAATTGATTCAAGTGAAGGCTTCAAGTCATTTAAATGCTTTGCGTTCCTGCAGTTTTATATAGATTATACTTTCAATAGCGTAATTGTTTGAATTGCACATGCAAGTTTAATGAACATTTTGTAAAAATCTAGTTGTTTCATGTTAATTGCCTGAATAAAAATCCATTATTTTCACACAAAGGCATTTCACTAGGACAAATGAAATGCTGCTCTGTGACAGGAGTAAGGAGTAATTCATTTGTGCCTGTTGTGGTTGAGGCTCTGGAGTGTCTGAGCTACATTGCTAGAAGATTTAGTGCACGCCACTTATTTGTCCTTTTCTCATTTTTAGCTCAGTTAGATTTGTCTATTATGGACTTTGATGGTGGGCATGGCAAAATGCAAATCATCTCTGCTAGAAACGCGTTTGGTCATTTGCCGCTGAATGCCGTTTATCAATATGTGTGAAAGTGACATGAATTTCTAATTTGTTTTGTATATGATATAGCAACGCACACAACGTTTCTCTGGAAAGCACACAATGTTTCACTGAAAAGTCTGATAAATGAGGCCCAGAGTGGTGGTAAAAAAAAAAAAGAGTCTTAGGATCACAATAAGAATGAGCGTAATACAAGTTGAGGTGTACTAAAGATGCTTATAATAAATTATTTTCTTCTAAAGGGAACCATTTAAGAAGCTGCTGGTGCAGGGCCTTATTAAGGGTCAGACCTTTCGAGTAGCCGAGAGCGGGCAGTATCTGAAGAAGGAGGATATTGATTTCACAGGTGTGTGTGTGTGTGTGCATGTGTGTGTTTTGTGGATTTAATCTGGTGCTCACTGATCATTATATCTCAAACTGCTGTTATCTGAGCCACTTATGATTTCCTCGTTGCTGTGGTCTAAAATAGATTATGCTTCACTGCAACTCAACTCAACAGCAGTCAGCTTAGTCATAGAACCCACTCGAGACAAATGCTGTATAAATCTCCATCTTTTCACCTGTCCATCTTTCTGTATTTCTCTATCTGTGTCTGTCCCTGGTGAGTTGGGCTATAGTTGGCTGAACTGTTGCCAGGCAACCAGGTAAACAGGGAATTTCTGTCTGGATTGCGTATTATTGGTATCTAAGGGATTTTGAGAAATAGCTTTCTTTGTCAGTGAGGACAGATATGATGACTGGTTTACACATTTTGTTTAATAGTTAACCCATGGCCCTTTGCTTTTCAAATCCTACAGTGAATAGTTTGCCTCATATCAGCCTTTAGTCCACCTCAGCCTGGTTTATACATGCTTTCTTGGCATCTTTCAGCTTCCGAGCCTGTCCATCGAGAAAGCGGGAAGAAGCTGCAGGTGACTTGGGATAAGATGAGTAAGTCCAAGCACAATGGTATAGACCCTGAGGAAGTGGTGCAGCAGTATGGCATCGACACCGTGCGCCTCTACATCCTCTACGCCGCACCACCCGAGCAGGACATCCTGTGGGATGTAAAGAGTGAGAGTTCGCTAAATTCTAATGCACTATTTTCATAAGGGCGGACTCGTATCAGTTTACTATCCCATATCAGTTTAGCTATTTTATTTATTAAAGGGTGAAAATTAAAATAACAGATGCAGCCAGTCCTGAATTTCCACACTCTTGTTATTCATGTATAAAAGCTTTAAATCTATATTAAGTGACTAACCATTAAACTTGTACTGGGGCATTTTTTTTTGCATCTCAGCATTAAAAAGTAAATTGAATTTGCAGTCAAATTGACCCCATCCCCAAAGTAGTCTCACAGAAAACTATATATGCCTACGTGTCAGCTGCCTTTGAAGGAGAAGCGACAGATTAATTCCATTTCTCTTTGAATAGGCTACACTCCAGAACAAGAAAAGTTATCAACATTATTTTAAATAGTTTGTCACAGTCAGAGACAGTCAGAAATATTGCATATTTTTAGCATGGGCAGATATATATGAATGGGATAGATAGATGGATGGATGGATGGATGGAAAGAAAGAAAGAAAAACAAATCAGAAAATATATCTATCTATCTATCTTTTCTGATTTGTTTTTCTATCTATCTGTCAAAAGTTTGGACACACCTTCTAAAAACCATGGACTTTTCTGATTTGTTTTTCTTTCTACAATGTAAAACAGTGCTGAAGGCATCCAAAATGTGCAATAATCTTTTTCGAACAGTTGATGTTGAGATGTGTCTGCTATTTATAATCTGTAAATCCCTCATAACGGCTCTAACCTGAGGTGCTGTTAATTGGTGATACCTCTGGATAGCCTGGTAACTCAAAATGACCTCCTACTCTATAGCAGAAGTAAGTCTTGGTCTTTCCTGGGATGGTCTTCATGAGAGCCAGTTTCATCATGGTGCTTGGGGGGTTTTGCAAATACAATTGGCAATTAAGTTTTTAATTCATTCATCTTTAGTGTTTTGTTTATTTTGTTAGTCATTTTAGACAGGGTATATAAAGGGTATATACTGTATCTATATATACAATATATTTATTTGAATATTATATTATAATATCTTAATAATAATAATATGATAATATTCTAACAATAATATTTAATATAAAACCTTTATTGATTTTATATTTATATAATATACATCATACTATTTTTCTTTTTCAGAAGTGTGCATAATTTTTTTATATGACTTTGTAAATGACATTTCCTACATTTATAGCATTGTAGCAACACGTGAATATAATGACACTTGTAACTAAATGGTGCATCTACAGGTGATCACAAGGGAGCTTTCAGTACAAAGATAGCAACACATGGTGTAATACTGTGATTGTGGTACAAAGAGAGACATGTTGCTCTGATGTGTGTGTGTGTGTGTGTGTGTAGCTGACGCTCTTCCAGGTGTGCTGCGTTGGCAGTCTCGTCTCTGGGGGCTTGTCACTAAGCTGAGAGAGGCTCGTGAGGGCAACGACACCCCCAACCCCTCAATCCTTAACAAGAAAGAGTGTTTAGAGGCTCGGAAGATCTGGGAAAACAGAAATCAGGCTATTTTGCAGGTTAGAGGAAGCACTTCTATTCATCATGACTACACAATTATTATGACTATGAATATCCTACATGCTACTAGAATATATCATAATTTAGTACTAATCCAACTCTTGCACACTTTGACCACTTGGTGTCACCAGTGTGAGGGCTGAGGTGTTTGTGTGTTCATTGATTAAGATGGGACAACATAATAGTTTAGCACAAGAGGCAGGCTGTAACCATTATGTATTATCCTTCTGTTGATCATCTATGAACAAAAACTGCCTGATGCATCTTAGGCCAACAGAAATTAATAGAAAGAGTGTATGAAAAGGGTGTTAAGTTGAGCAAATGATGCTTTAGTGCAGTATAAATAGCTTCTGATAGCCCAGTCTGGGACTGATTCCTCCAGAGGCCCTGGTTGGTTAAGAGGCCTGGCTTGTGCTCAGTCCAGCCAGAGTCTCTAAGCCACACTGTCTGCCTTTGATTTTCTTTTTTGTTGTTGTTGTTGAAACATCTCTGCCATCAATCATGCACTTTCTAGCATGAATGATGTCTATTAGCACCTGCAGTTTTCTAACCTAAAACTTAATCTTAATTAGCATGAGAGAAGACTCCACACTGCTCTCGGATCATCATAAAATTCCTAACTTCTGGTGTGGAAAAAGAAAAAAAAAAAACTTTCACCCTCAGGGCCTCATTCTTCCAACTGGATTAGAGGAAATAATGTTCACATTCTCTGTGCCCTTTCATTAGCTGAAATATCTCTTGCAGAGGAACATCACACAGGAATTAGGTTATTTTTCTATTCTGCCTTTCATTCTCTGCACATTCAAATTTATATTAGTTTTTAAACAAAAGTCTTTAAACGTGCTCAGCTTTGTTGCCTTAAACGATAAACCTTAACAAATACATAGGAAACTTAGGAAGATATAAATTATCTGTATTGTGAGTCATAACTTCTATAAAATGCGACAAATAAAACAAGAGAACAATTCTTTGTAAATGGTTTATAATGTATGTTTTGGATACTTATGTATAGTTTTTGGTTGTCAGGTCACCACTCACTTGACCGAAGACTTCCTGTTGAATGCAGCAATCTCACGGTTGATGGGACTGACCAACACACTCTCAGTGAGGCTGCCACACACATGCATCTTTTCTTTCACACTAAACTCACTGAAGATGTGGTACAGAATTCTTTTATTAACCCTGCTTTGGTGCAGTGTGATTAAAGCAGTTGTTTTATAAGCAGAATAATGAGGGAAATAAGAGCTTTATACATTATGACAGATGTTTATGAACATCCACAGACCAGCATGACGACATCAGGTTGTGCTAGCTATGATTACTTCCCAAATGAAAACAAAATGAATATACTGTATGTGTTTTATAGTTATGTATATTAATTTTAATAAGATGTCATCTTTACTGTCGTAGTATTTTCTATAACAGCACAAAGTAAATTTACAATTTCTATTTAAAATTAAAAGTGTTTTTTATATATATATTTCTTTTTGGCCGATTAACTTTTAGAGTGGAAAAAAAACTCTCTTGAAGCCTTAACTTGTCAATTGAATTTATATTCTTTATATAAAATATGAGTGCCAGCATGTTTTAAAATGCAAAGGCAGACAATATAAAAAGCTATTTGACTTCTGTTAATATATTTGATTCTCATTGATGGTTTGCAGAAATCTGTTGGCATTTTCAGTTATTTTACATTAAATAACTATCTTTAAAATACATCGTGTTTGATGTTAGGGATCGCTTAATAACGTGATATGCAGTGCCAGATTTCCCTAACACATGGCATGTGGAATTGTGTCATCAGAACAGAAGATTTGGTTTCTCATGGTCTGCAAGTCTTTAGGTGCTTTTTGACAAACTCCCAGCAGGCTGCCATGTGCCTTTTAGCAAGGAACTCAGGATGTCATTTTTAGTGATCCTTGGGTTCTTGGTTACCTCTTTGACCAAGAATAATGGAGGCTACACTGCTCTTGAGTGCTTTCAATGTTGTAGACATTTTCTCGTGTCCTTCTTCAATTCTGTCTCGCAAAGCTACAGATAATTCTCTTGACCTCATGGCCTTGGTTTCACTCACACGGAACTATCTACCGTTGCATGTCAACATCTAACTGACCTAGACAGGTGTGTGCCTTTTCTAATTAAGTCAAATGAATTCACTTAGGCACAGGTGGACTCCAATCAACTAGTTGAAGCATCTCAGGCACCTACTCTACCATTAATAGGCAGAGGATGAACCAAAGCTCAGTTGCAAATGCCAAAACAATGGGTCTGAATATATAGAGTATGTAAATGAGATTTTCAATATTTCGTTTTTGAAATAAAATAACAAAACGAAACAGTCTAAAAAATTTTTTTTCTTTTTGTGGCAAAAAGTGTGGCAAATTTAAAAGGGTTCAAAAACCTTGCATTTGCACTGTATTACTGATCTCATCAAATTACTGTATTACTGATCACATTAAAATTCTAATAGTTGTTCTTACTTGTTACGTGGTAGTAAATCCAAATCTACCCTTTAATCTGCCATGTGTGATCAGCTTAACAAAGATCTGTTTTGAAGCAAGCACATATATGCACATATGGCACAACTGTTTCGCATTTTTCATTGCATTATAAGATGCATGTTCTCTTACGTTTGGTCTTTTGAATCTATACATATATGCCTGAATGTATCTTAGTTGAGTTTACAATGCACAGGAATAGTGATAATCCACAGACACAAAGGGATATACTGTAATGATGATTCATTCTCCCTGCTTGCACCTGCGAGTCTGTTTTTAATTTGAATTACTTTCTATTCTCTCCTTATAGCAAGTGTCTCCTCGTGTTGTTCTGCACAGTGTGGAATTTGAGCAAGCCCTAGTCTCACTGTGTGTAATGGCTGCACCAATGGCCCCTCACCTCACCTCTGAGCTTTGGACAGGTATGTGGGAGCGGTCCAAGATTTTAATCTCCAGTTATTAAAAAAATAATAATAATACCCTTCTTTAAAAAATGCGAATGCATTTTAATAATGGGTGTCATTTCCAAAAAACGTGCATGTAGCCCTTGATATTATTAATTCCACATGGGTCAGTGGTTCAAATAATAACAGATTTCCATTAAATTAAACAGTAAAATGAAGTGCGGGTAGATTTAATCATCTTGGGCGTGTGCTGATGTAATATCTGATGTAATTCCAAAACATTCCAACACCCTCAGCTGTGCCATAAATATATGAGTGTGTTTCTGACATGTTATTACTGGACAGTCATTTCAGTAATTTTCTTTTTGTTTGTTTTTTTTTGCTTGATGCAGGCCAATAATTTAACCCTTCTGTAACACAGAATATCAGCACGGCTATGATCAGGACATTGCTTATGTTCAGTACAATAGTGGATCTCCGTTACAACTAGTGTTAGAATTAACGATTTTTAGAACGCCTTTGCAGCAGAGTGGTACATGTAATTAAATGTCCCAGTGCTGTTGTACTCTATATCAGCACTCATAGAATACCTCTTGTCCGATTACAGCAAATACTAATATAACAAATTACTGTTGTATAGTTAGGAAATGAGAAGCCACTTACTGTATCAGTTAGGGTCAAAGTCAAGTCAAATTTATTTATAGCACATTTAAAAACAACCGAAGTTGACCAAAGTGCTGTACAATAATAAAGAGGAAAAAAAAACAGAATTAAACAGCATAAAATGAAAGCAAAATAAAATTTAATAGAACTATGTAAAAAGGAAATAAAAATCAGTTAGTGACAGTTACTAAAACCAATAATCAAATGAAATCATGCATAGATAATTTAATAATAATTAAAAAAAAAGGAATTGTTGCCAGCTGAAACATATCAATCATTGCAGTAATGATCCAATCAAAGGCTCTTAATTATTTGCTTATTTAAATCCAAACGACAATCCAATATGTGATCTATTGTCTTATATTTATCTTTCAAGCTCAAATCAAAGTGCCTTTTTGATCATATACAAAAGAATTTTCATTTCTGTTCCAAGAAGGGCCTGTATGTCTAGAAAACAGCAAATACTACTGAAATGGAAAGAATTTATATTGTTTGACAAATATTAACAAGCTTAAAAGTTTTGATTGCATAAGTATTTCCCTGCATCGGTGTGTAAAATCTCTTGGGTGCTTCTTTGACTAATATTATTCTTACATGGTAAGTGACTTTTGGTGGGGGAAAAAAAGCCAAGTTAAAGGATGTAATTTTCTTTCTATATTTAGTGATTGATTTAACGGTGCTCCAAAGGATGCTCAACAATTGGCAGTTTTGTTAATACCAATCCGTGATTGATGCTTTTCCAGAACATTATGGACTTGTTTTGATCTTCATGATGCTATTTGCTTAGGTATGTTCTCTAATAAACTCCTTTCAGGAGCAGGTGGGTTTATATTGAGAACACGTGGCACTTTAGCTGCACGCAGGTGAACTCCTTTTTCCCATTGAAACTGGTTATAACAGTTATAAGTTAGAACACAAGCTGTGGAAAATCAGGTGGTTTCTAAGTTTATACTTATGCAAGGGTTTGTTTGTGTGTGTTTGTGTGTGTGTCTATGTGTGTGTCCAGCATTAGTTTGAATTAGCTATACAGTATATCAGGACTAGTTGCCATGATCGCTTTAGAAATGCAACTGCAAACTATTTTTTATTCATGTCTGCATCAGTGAAAGCTGATAATCTCAGCAAAATATGCTTCATGTTAAAACTTTGAATGAAATTCCGGTAACACAGTTGCACTTTTTGACCTTACAGCACATGGTTATAGTTGGGAAGTATGGTAATTAAAGTTTCCTTGTGAGGGAGCTTTCTGTTTGTTTGTTTTTTAATCACATTTGCCTCTGGCTTGCTTGTTAGGGATAAAATTTTATTATTATTATTATTATTTCAAATGTATGTCCTGAATTTATGTAAAGACCCTGGTTCAGTAAAGATCCTTTGTTACACTGTCCACAATTAAAATTATGGAGTCAGCCCAAATAAACTGTTACAAAAAAAGGAGAATTTGTATAAGGTTTGTCAAAGAGACACTGCTCAAAAGTTATGAGCTGTGGAAAACACCGGAAGAAAGAGGGGAAACAACTGTCCAGCACATCCAGCTATTGTCGCATGTGTACCTCTGTGTGGACACATCCCCATTCCTCTAACTGATAACTGCAAGGAATGCCTATGGAGAGACAGGAAGTTTGTGGGGGAAGATGATGTGCATGCATCTCAACGTTTAAGAATGTTATTGTGTTGAAAACTCAGAAAGAGAAGTTGTGTAGTAAGAGCATAATTCTTCTTTATTCAGTTTGTATAAAGTTATATGAACCATTTTCCCCAAACACATGGTTCTACATAAACACACTAGGACAAAGTTTAGCGGAAACATGTATCCTTCCTGGAGTTATGGTTTGGGTCATAGAGAGACTGCTAATTTTACCGTGTCCCAAGAGAGTGGGGATTGCCAACTGACCCCTGTGTAAATTCAAACACATGCTATGTACATGAGAACTGAATGCTCTCAAACACTTTCTATCAATACTATTTTTGAACCCATTCCATAGAAATGAATTTCTTACCTTGAATAGCAACAATAACCTTTGCTAAGACAGAAGTAGCTGCATGGATGAGTAGTGAAACGTTTCTACCTAACAAAAAGAAGTCCAGCTGATATGACCCAACTCCCAGATATTTGATCATCTTTAGTACAATTTGTATTTTTTGGACAAAGCTTGGATTAGACAGTCTGTCAATATAATATACTGCACATACAATAAAAAGTTTTTAAAAATCTAAACTATTTTCAACTTTTACATTTTTTGTAAAAACTAAGGAAAGAATATAATAATAACATTATTATTATTATTATTATTATTATTATTATTATTACTGCCTCTATATAATCAATTAATAATTTCTTTTTCTCTCTCTCTCTCTCTCTCTCTCTCTCTCTCTCTCAGGGTTGTCTCAGGTTAGAAACCCTCTCGTCCCTGCACTACTCGGGAGTGGAGATGTGCTGCAGCAGCGCTGGCCCACTGTAGACCCAGAGTACCTGCAGACGCCCGACACTGTCGATGTGTCTGTACGGGTAAGATACACAAACCAGTTTGCATCACACATCCAGTGTGTATAATGTTTCTACACTGCAGATTGGTTAACTATCATAACTGTTAGGGGGAAAATCGATTCAGTTATGAATTGCCATTCTTTTCTGTGCTGATTTACATATCGCCACGCTGACTCCAAAATCAGTTCTTTTAAAACTCTTTTCACATTTATAAAAGAGATGAAGTGGTCGATCAGGCAGTGACTAGAATTGACTGGTTTTCAGTTTGACCCATAATTAGCTGATCAGCCTCAGATATAAACGATTCTGAGCCAAGGGCAGAGGCTTCTGAGTGGCGCAACAGAAAAACATTTTGATGGCACTATCTTATCAAAAATCATGCACCTTTAAAAGCCTAAGATCTTCCCTTTTTTCTTCCAAATTCTGTGAGCAAATTAGTCTCAAACCCACTCATTACACACGCTTATACAAGTCTCAAAACACAGTGAGCACAAATTTGTATTGAAAAATCACGTGCATTAGAATTTGAAGCAGTAAAAATGTCACTGTGAACTATTTACACATTTTCATCCCGTGTGGTTGGAGTGAATTATTTGCTAACTGGTTTGTTTAAAAAGAATAATAATGGCTTTTTTCAATTTAATTTGAAGTTAAATGTCAGACTCTTGTATTTGAAGTTGGTTTGTATTGTCTAAATGTTGCATTTATAGTATGACTAATGTCATAAGGAACGGGCTATATTTAATTAGTCATTATACTTTTTTTTTTTTTTTTGAAGGATTACAATTTTAAGAAAATCAGGGGGGGGAACTTAAATTCAAATTGTGGTATTTATAAATTGCAATTTTATTTGCATCGACACCTAGGCACTGTACTGTACTTTGATGATATTGTATCAGATGGTATCGCTGGAGATTCCCATCCTTAATAACTATACTTGTGACTATACTCAATAACTATAATGTGTTAGTTTACAGTAGTGGACCTTGTTATGAAGGGAATTTCTCCTCTAAATGGAATGTCAGTGTCTCCTCTCTTGTATTGTGACAGAATTGACAGGAACAAACCCTCAGGCTGCTCAGTGAAAATGATCTGCTGTCTTCAAAAGCCTTCTCATGCTCTCTCTGTTAACTTAGGAACATGAGTGTGTTTGATCCTCTAGAGATTCTGCTGGAATGCAGGAAGTGAAACTGTCTCCCCCTAACGAGACCAGTGTGTATTCTTATAGAATGTCTGTAATTAATCTGGGTGGGAGGATGGGTAGAAGGGCCTGGCCTTTGATTCACTTTGATGGTTGAACAGTAGCAAGAGCTTGTTTTAAATACTGCAGAGACAGTTAAACTCCTCTTCTGCAATTTAAACTCAGACTCTCATGACTGTGCTCAAAATTGGACTGTGCAGTCAGAGATCAGATGTCCTAAATAAATGCTCAGTAAGGTTATCAGCCAGCGGGGACCTTCTCAGCCTAATATAGATTTTAGGTAATTCACTAACTCGTATTTTAAGTGATTTCAATCATCTAAATATGTAAAATTGTTTTGATTGCCTGTGATTGACAGGTGAATAAAGATGCCTCATTGACCTGTTTGAATGTTGGTACTCCACATTTTCCACAGAGACAATTTTTTATAGATATGATATTAAAGCTGCCAGGAAGTGAAAAGAACTTTACTATACATAGAGCTTTTATAGGCTGGTCCAAAGGTCTGCGTCCGTAGGCAAACAAGCAAGGGCTCTAAACTTTTTCTAGTGCTTACATACCATCAAGTTAGACAGATATCTCAGTACACCAGAGCCATGATCTGACCTGTCTGCTCCATGTTTGAAAGGCTGGCCTCCCAGGAACTCCTTTAATGGCCCAAACATATGGAAATCGCCTGGAGCAAGGTCAGGACTGTACAGGGGACGTGACAATAAATCCTAGCCGATTTTCTTTAATGTACAAGTGGTGTTCATGTATGATTGTGCAAATGTTCACGTGAATGACTGCTGTGTACTCCTTATTCTCTGTACTATCAATCAACATTTATTTATATAGCACCTTACAGCAACCTAAGTTAAACCAAAGTGCTTCACAGCACTAAAAATGACAGCAAAGTGGCAATAAAATAGAAATAAAAAATACAAAAACTAAATAAAACATATAATTATAAATAAATAAATGAAAAATTTAATAATAATAATGATAAATAAAACAAAATGATAAAACAATTTTAAAAAAAACACATACAATTATACAATATTAAAAGGCATTCTAAATAAGTGAGTCTTTAGTTTTGCTTTAAACAGAGGGAGGTCCGTAATGTTACGTGACTCAAGTGGAATGGTGTTCCAGAATTTAGGACCAGGCATTGCAAAGGAGCGATCACCCAATTGTTTGCACTTTGACCGAGGGACCACTAGCAGGTTTTGGTTAGCAGAACGTAAAGCTCTACTTTGTTTATAAATGCTTACTGTCTCACACAAGTAGGAAGGTGCCAGACTATTAATCGCATTAAAAACAAACATCAAAAGTTTAAACTGAATCCGGAACTGTACTGGAAGCCAGTGGAGGGAATACAGGATTGGTGTGATGTGATCATATTTATGATTATTGGTCAGCATACAAGCCGCAGCATTGTACACAAGTTGCAGATGATGCAAACGAGCTTGAGTGATTCCAACATAAAGTGCATTGTAGTAGTCTAGCCGCGAGCTTATAAAAGCGTGAATGGCTTTCTCCAGGTCACTCCGTTTCAAAAAAGGGTTTGACCTTTGTGAGGAGGGGCAGATGAAAAAAGCCTGCCATGACAACAGAGTCAATGTGTGTCTGAACGTTGAAACTGCTGTCTAAAGTCACCCACAAATATTTGTTTTCCATTGTTGAAAAGCCTAAACATTGAGCACTTCTGTGATAAACTTCCCAATTTTTTAGCAAGCAGCTCTTACCAAACAGCGCTAGGGTATTAATTATTAAGAGAGTACTTGTCTTTCAACTTCACAAACCATTTCACAGATCAATGTTCCATCTGACTCGCTCTCATTCTCTTACAAATGCGCACGCACGCACGCACGCACGCACGCACGCACGCACATGATTTCTCACTTCCCGCATCTCTCTCTCTCTCTCGCTCTCTCTTTCTCACTCACTCTTCATATTTATGTAAGCAGAACCTGCTTTACATAAAAGTTGTATTTACAGTACTCTAATTTATTAAAAGCCTACTGTAGGTTCTCACACTGTTTCCTAATCCTATGTGTGTGAGTATGTGGAGGTGTCCTCCACCCCCAGCTCTGCCCTGTTTAAACTTACTGGTGAGGTGAGCTGGCATTGTGGGCTGATGGGTGTGCTGTTTTATTTTGGGAATCCCCTTATTAGTTGCAGAAGTTAAAGTAGTTCATGCCCTGTAATGACAGGACTGGGTTTCTCCCAAAGAGACTGGGCGGCTTCTGTGGCTGAATAGGACCAACACACAAACACACACACGCGCACATGCACTGGCGGGAAGATTTTATCGAAACTCATGCGGTCTCACTTTGTCTTGGCAGATGCAGTGACCATATGAGAAACAGAGGCTGATTGTTTCTCATTCATATTCAGCTTCAGAGGAGTTTACTGAAAATGTTTCTTTTATGTGTTTTTGAGTATTTAAGTCTACAAATGGTTTTATAAATATTTGGTCAGTGACAGATTTTTCCTCTGTAGACGAGTAGAATGGATACAGAATTTAAGCAATCAAGATGTGGTCGATGTGTAGACTTTCAGTTTTGATTGAAGAGGCTTTACAATAAAATAATAATTTTAAAAAGATTCTTTTGCATTAACTGTTTAGAAATTCTTTTCACATGATCAGAAGATGAAAAATAAGAAAATATGTGGAGTTAGTTTAAGGGTGCACGGTGGTACCTGCTTCTACCTCCAAGGTCAGGGGTTTTATTTTCCACCTCAGGACTCGATACGCTGGGTGACGAGGAACCCTTTCACAAAATCTAATAAAGTTAAGAACACTCTCATAGAGGTAGGCATTAAAGCTCACATTCAAGAGACGCCTTCATGAATGCAAATACAGAGGATGTCAAGATGCAAACCTCTGATAACACTCAAGGACAAAAAGGCCAGATTATAATTTACTAGTCGGACTATGCACGTCTAAAAAAAAAAAAAAAAAAAGATGGTCCAGTTTTGGAACAGGATTCTTTAAAGAGATTAAACCAATATTTACTTATATCAGAATGATGGTAGGAGAAGAATATTCAGAATATATCAGAATATTGCTCTGTTAATTAAACCTTCACACTCTGCTCTTACTGGTAGAATGTGCAATCAATGAAGATTGGCCACCAGGCTAGTCAAATTTAGCCATGAAACCTCCAACATTATACAGTATGTCACAAAACTGAGTACACCCCTCACATCTCTGCTAATATTTAGTTATATCTTTTCATAGGACAACACAGCATGAATGACTCTTTGACACAATGAAAAGTAGTCAGTGTAAAGTTTGTACAGCAGTTTAAATTTATTGTCCCCTCAAAATAACTAAAAATACAGCCAATAATAGCTGAACGCCTGGCAACAAAAGTGAGTACACCCTAAGTGAAAATGTACAAATTGAGCACAAATAGTCATTTTCCTTGCCCTTTGTCATGTTACTCATTAGTGTTACACTGTCTCAGGGGTCACCAGATAGCGGGTGAGTTAAATTTGTTATAAAAGCTCTTCCACTCTCTCAACCTGGCCACTGAAAGTTGAACATGGCACCTCATGGCAAACAACTCTCAAAAGTCCTGAAAAAACGAATTGTTGCTTTACATAAAGATGGCCTAGGCTATAAGACGATAGCCAACACTCTGCAGCACAGTGGCCAAGACCATCCAGCGCTTTAAGAAGACAGGTTCTTCTCAGAACAGGCCTCGCCATGGCCGGCCAAAGAAGCTGAGTGCACGTTCTCGGCGTCAGATCCAAAGATTGGCTTTGGAAAACAGACGGATGAGTGCGTCCAGCATTGCTGCAGAGATTGAAGGGATGGGAGGTCAGTCTGTCAGTGCTCAGACCGTACGCTGCACACTGCATCAAATTGCTCTGCGTGGTTGTCGTCCTAGAAGGAAGCCTCTTCTAAAGATGACGCACAAGAAAACTCGCAAACAATTTGCTGCAGACATGCAAACTAAGGACCAGGATTACTGGAACCATGTCCTGTCGTCTGATGAGGCCAAGATAAACCTATTTCGTTCAGATGGTGTCAAGCGTGTGTGGCGGCAACCAGGTGAGGAGTACAAAGACAAGTGTCTCTTGCCTACCGTCAAACATGGTGGTGGGAGTGTCATGATCTAGGGCTGCATGAGTGCTGCTGGCATTGGGGAGCTACAGTTCATTGAGGGAAACATTAATTCTAACATGTACTGTGACATACTGAAGCAGAGCATGATCCCCCTCCCTCTGGAAACTGGGCCGCAGAGCAGTGTTCCAGCATGATAATGACCCCAAACACACCTCCAAGATGACCACTGGCTTGCTAAAGAGGCTGAGGGTAAAGGTGATGGACTGGCCAAGCATGTCTCCAGACCTAAACCCCATAGAACACCTCTGGGGCATCCTGAAAAGGAAGGTGGAGGAGCACAAGGTGCCAAATGTCCACCACCTCCGTGATGTGATGGAGGAGTGGAAGAGGATTCCAGTGGCAACCTGTGAAGCTCTGGTGAACTCCATGGCCAAGAGAATTCAATGGAAAATGATGGTGGTCACACAAAATATTGACATTTCACATTTTTATTTAGGGGTGTACTCACTTTTGTTGCCAGGCGTTCAGCTATTATTGGCTATATTTTTAGTTATTTTGAGGGGACAATACATTTACACTGCTATACAAACTTTACACTGACTACTTTTCATTGTGTCAAAGAGTCATTTATGCAGTGTTGTCCTATGAAAAGATATAACTAAATATTAGCAGAGATGTGAGGGTGTACTCACTTTTGTGACATACTGTATGTATATATATTTGTGTGTGTGTGTATATATATATATCAAGGGAGGAGCCTTAGCATTTGGTAATGTCCATAGATTTGAGGCAGTCATTAATTTCAAAGGATTTGCAGCCAAATGTTAAAAATAATCCTTGTATTTATAATTGCTAGTTTGTCCAAATATGTTTGAGCCTGTAAAAATTGAGGGACTTTAAATGGCAGTAATTCCTAAACAGTTAATGCAATATTAAAATCCCAGAATTAGTTACTATCCTTCAATCATAAACCGATTGCTTCATTTCAAATCAATTATTGTGGTGTACAGGGGCAAAATTCTGAAAATAATCATAGATCAAATTATGAACAGAGGAAATTACTAAATTTATAAACTCAACTATAAGTAGTTTCAAGCCTTTTGGATAAATTGCAAATCATCATCACAATTATAATGCAAGCAATTATATTACAAGTTAACTGTATTAACAATATATTAGCAATTAACTGCTACTAGCCATAAAATTATTCTGTATTTGCCTTCCTAAATTACAAAGCATAACTCTTTTGATAGGATTTGTTTATTCTCACTAATTCCACTGTGCTCTGCTTCATAACCAATTAAATATTTGTGTTTTTTTTTTTTTTAATACTTAATCTCAAGACTCTCTTGTCTTCCCTTTTCAGATTAACAATAAGGCATGTGGCAGTATTACCGTGCCTCGACAGGTGGCTCAGGATGCTGAGAAGATGCGAGAGCTAGTCCTGGATAGCCCATTGGGTATGAAGCTCCTTGCTGACCGTGTGATTAAGAAAGCCTTTCTCTCTCCCAGGACTGCTCTCATCAATTTTCTGGTAGAAGAATGAATTGTGTGTGGGAGAGCGTGACCATTAAGCTTTTTGGCATCTAAATTGTCAAAGGAGATTTGATTTAAGATCTCTAGACACAGTGAGAAGACCAGGCTTTTGCACTTTGACAGAAGAATGGATAGAGAATAATGCAGCTGTCTGTTTTTAAATTAAAGACAATAAATAAAAACTTTTTTTTTTAACAAATGATGATCGTCTTGGCCTGACAGTTTTCTGTTGAATAATTCCAAGTGGATGGTACACATTACATTTCCATACATTGTTTCCACCCACTTTGTTCTGCTCTATTTTTACCTTTAACTATAACCCAGAATATTTTTCGGCTGCCATTTTATAGGATATAGTTACACATGCTGCCTGATGATGAAGGATGTCTACTAAAACTCTTAATCCCTAACACATACCCAACCTTCCCACCACCTCAACCTTTCCCAAGAGTGGAGAGATGAAGAGAGAGAGTGACTCTGCTCAGTTGTTAGAGTCCTACTAAAGCTTGTGACTAGAGGCAGTGACAGCTGAGCTTTGGGTGACTCATACTGTCCTCTTTGGAACAGTAGGTTATATGTGGTTGGTCTAGACTTATTCTTTTTCATTATGTTCTTTCAAAGAGATGGATACTGATCCGGTTGAGAAAACCCAGAAGACAGACAGGAAAAAAACTGCTGATTCAGTTGTTTTTGCACTGTGGTCTACAAGCATGTGTTATGAAGTCAGTTTGAAGTAATCTTTCAGTATCTTTCATTTTATGTAACCTATTTCTGCCTGATTATTAGCATGTAAACAAATTTACCCATCAAGCATAAAATGTTTTAATGGTTTGTTATAGTCAGTATAGGGTGATGAAAAAGTTCTGGATCCATAAGTAGTAATAATAATAATAATAATTATTATTATTATTATTATTATTACTACAGTAAATTAGCACAAATTCTAAAATTGATGGCCTCTGACTTTGCAGCACTCTTGAACTGTATATGCTGAATACAAGAACAGTGAACACTTTCTAATGTATTAGAACCAATACATACAGAGATAATTTCCTACTTTAGTGTAGCGGTCGTTTTTTTTATCATACATACAGTGTAAAACAAACACAAACACCGTTTAAAAAGCCTAATCATCTTTGACTTTTATTACACAATTCATATCTAAATTTGTGACAAATTGCTTGAGACCCAAAATTATTATTTTTTTCAAATATCATGCACCACATGAGCTGTGTTTGCACGACAGATTGAGTAAACTGATGATGCTGGCTAGGTCAAGTTCCTAAGCGGTTCTTTTTAGAGATAGCACAGTCATCACATTACAGCAGCAGTTTAACTGTGTCCCTGTTTTCCCCTTCCTGTTGGCTCCAATGGGCATTACAACCATGCTGAATGGGAAACCGCTGCGTCTCTTGAGTTTCCTCTTGAACTTCGGTCGGGGAATCGGAGAGAGATTTACTTGGCCTTTCACCAACAAAAGAAGAACGAAAATCTGGGTAACGACATACAGTCTGTCTTTCATATTGCAAGAAGAGCTAGACCTCCTGTGAATTGTAGTACAGGGGTGTTTCTGTGTCTGACAGTAGAGATATTGTTTGGGTTTATTCTTGAAAACTGCCAGATGTCATTTTTAAACCACAATTACTTATTCTGACAATCAGATCTACATACTGTGAAAACCATTCCTTTCCCTGTGTGCCAGGGGAACATAAGAACACCACAGTGATTCTCTGATTTAAGACTGAATAACATAAATAAAATGAACTAAACAGCGGATCTGCTGATTCTTGTTTTTGAATACGCTGACAAGACAAGAAATCTGAAAAGACAATGACCAACACTTCTCACAGAATAACTTATTATATCCTCTAAGATATTAATACATACATGTTTTTTTTATGTTATCACTTTAATTTAAACTGGAAAGGAAGCATTTTATATTACCCTTTTCACATTTTACAGGTGTTTCCTGGATCTCAAAGTCCTATTTCAGATTCTGTTTATCCTGTTATCATTAGTGACTGCAGTGTCTAGATCAGTTTTCTCTTTGAGGCTGTGAGGATTATCAATATTGAATAGGATTACAGTTCCAGTTATGTATATATTTAACACTATACTACGGGTGGTTTGGGCTGTCCCTTATACTCAAAGCAACTAGACAGCCTACATTTTCCTCTGTCTTTAGATGTCCAGTTGGGAATGAGAATTTGTGCCCATTGCAATCATAGCTTTCTGTTCTCTAAACTTTAAGGACTCCAGTGCATGAAATATTCCAAGAGATCAGCAGTTATAGAAACACTCAAATCAGCTTGTCTGGTATGACACAGATGTCTGTCTGTTACTGTCTGGTATGTATCTCAGAATGACAGAGTAAGGTTTTATTTCCATTTTTATAGTTGATAGATATGATACAGTAGATATGGTTATGAACATTACCAAAGCTGCTTCCCCGTATCGGCATTATTTTATGCATTGCGCTGCTACCATATGATTGGATGGTCAGATCATTTTGTTTGATTAGTTACGTGAAGGAGTAGGCCGTCAGGTTTTCATAATAAGTGTTTGGTCTTTTTCAGTGGTAAAGCTTTAATTTATATGACTGTTGGTTGGCCATATCTTTTCAATTGCTTCCTTGACATTTTGTCATGGAAGTGGTAGTAAAATATGGCCAAAAGTATTGAGAAAAAAAAGTGAAATGTAATGTTTTAATGACACTCACTTTTTAAAAATAATTACAATCTAGAGAATATGAACAATTTATTATTTTAGAATGTCTGTGGAAAGCAATACTTGGTGTAAAGTCCTTTGTTGTTAAAAAACTGCTGGATCTGACTGGGTATAAAGTCAAAAAGACATCTTCAGTACTCTGGTGTCACTCACAATCCGTGGCTGCTTGAAGATTCTTCAGCCCTACTGCCTTAGTCACCATTGTCACAGTTTTTCTGTTGGGCTTAGGCCTGGTTATGACCCAGTACATGGCTCCAGAAACAGATGTTCACTAGTTTTTCATTTATTTGGCATAGTGAAATCATCTGTTTTGTGCACAGAAAAGAAGAACTATAATACATGGCATATGTTGTCTAAATACTTTTTGCCACCACTGTCTATTATACAAAAACTCTGAGCCTTCTGCTTTGTTAGATGCATCAGTTCAGAATTACCTTAAATAAATTCATTTCATATCCATTTTAATTTATTGTTTACTTTTGTTTTCATTTCTCTTTAAACCATTTGAATCCTTGGGATCACTATTATGCCATGCTATTGCTATTGCTATCCTTTACTTTTCTATTAAATTATCCTCCACCCATATGACAAATGTGTCTACTGAAAGAAAATTATTTTCACTCGACTAATTAATTCAATCTTTGAGGCACATTGCAACAGAGAATTATTAAATCTGTGCAAAGCACTGAAATTGCATGGAGTCCAGAAATTTCGGAATTGTGTTTAGCTTTAGGTAATATTTTGACAAGAACCAATAATGTACAGGTCACACAGTTTCTCCAGATGGCATAGTTTATGTTAGTACACGCAGTAATCTGATTTCATAGCACTATTATAGTGGTATTTGTTTGTGGGAAGCAAAATTTTAATTGCTTTAGCACCGTCATATTTTTTTAACTTCCATAAAAAAATGATCAGTTTGACTCAGTTGTATTTGGTTTGGTTGAGAGGAACATAGTCTCTCTAGTTTGTAATAACTTGGTTTGGTTATCCACTAGTGTGTTGGGTCACTCAAGAGTGTGGTTTTTTATCACAGACAAGCATTCCACTCCATCACTCAGCAGATAGTGTAGCTGTAGTGGAATGTGTGGCTCGCAGCTGGAGCGGTGTGTGTTTTCTCACACACAGCACACAGGACTGGGGTGAAACCAGGGACACATGGACGGAAACTGTTATTTGCCACCTGCCTCTTCTACTCATGTAGTCCTTCACTGTTTTGTTGGTATTTCTGTCTATTCTTTTCATTTGCACAGCATAAATGTTGTTTTTTCCTCAACCTTTTCTCAAGTGGTGGATTTGAAATAAGATATTTAATAAGAAGGAGTGTTCAAGTCAAACAGGGACTTTTGATTGAACAGAACATTTATGAGAGAAAAAAAAATCCCTTTATTTCTCTATATACAGTAATCTCCTGCTGCTCTAATGCACTTATTCCAGTGTTTCAGTAGTACTTGGATTCCATCAAGGTTAAAAGATTTCTCAGTGCTCACAGAGCCATGATCGGACTGCATGCTTCACAACTGAAATGCTGTCCTCCAAGGAACTTCTTTAATGGCCCAAACATGTGGAAATCACATGGAGTGAAGTCAGGACTGTACGAAGGATGTGGCAATAACTCCTAGCCAAGTTCCTTCAATGTGCAAGTGGTCTCATGAATGATTGTGTGTACAGCTTCCAGAGATAGATGTGTCTCTTCCACATCTTCCACGTTTGCAATGTTATAAATCGATTTTCAGTGATCAGGTGTTCCACTTACTGACTGTTCATGAGAATGGCTGCAGTGGGCTATATAGCAAGATCTTGAAAACAGACATCTATAAAAGTTTTCAGGAAACAGCTGGGTGGCAAAAAATTCAAATTTTATTATGATGGCATTAGGAATATATGTTGGGTGATTTAGCTATTGCAGGCACCCAGCAATAATCCTTTATTGCTCAGTGAGAAGACATTAGAAGAAAACAGACTCCTGGCTCACTAACTCAGAACAAATAAAATGTGTGCACTGGACAAATACAATGTTACCATGTTTTAAGTATACATCTTATTGTTGCATTATAACGTATTCACAACTTCAGAATGAATTTGTTTGATTTTATTAAGGAATGTGGGCGTATGATAAAGTTGTTCACAGCTCCTCTTACCTTTGCTTTATAATGTCAGTAGTTTGTTTAGAACCAAATCATCAATATGATCATAGAAAAAAGCTTAACATGCCTGTGCGTTGCATGCTTAGTAGGTATTTGTATAATGTGCAGCAGCAGTGTCCATTTTAAATACAAAAGATGTACAGTAGTGTAACAATACCACCCAATACCACAATGGAGAACATAACCACATACTGATCAAATAATTTCAGTGTTAAAGCTAATTTAAAGTGTAAATAACTAATCTAACTGATTTAATAAATAAACAAAGACACAAATAAATAAATGTATATAAATTCATGTCATTGGTGTTTAGTATATTAGAATATGCATATCTATTCCATCCCCTAATAGCCATAAGATTATTAGTAAGGTCAGGCACTGATGTTGAAGATTGTCAGGTGTCCACAAACATTTAGTCATATCCTACTGAGACCTGAATTCTTTTTTTTACATTGCAATTTCTACTGACTGCTTCTCTTTATTCATAGCTGATAACTATAAAATTTAATCAATGTCATCAACCAGGAAGAAGTTTGGCAAAATAATTATACCTAACATTCCTCCTATGATGGTACAAGGATATACTGTATATAGACTTGGGAAAAAATGTCACGTCCTCATATGAGGACATTCGGGTCTCAAGAGGATTATAGTGTACTAGAGGTACACTTGCAGATCATGATACCTGCGTGCTACCATTACTTGCAGAAGTAGTGTACAGTCCACTCGCTGCCGCTCCTCACCCTGCTCCTACCAGGAGGAATAACAGAGGAGGGCGTGTTATCGGGGAAGGGACTTGTAGGACGACTTCCTCTCTCTCTCTCTCTCACACACACACACACACTAATGGATTGGGAATGACTGCTGTCAGGCTCACGGATTGCATAACTTGTCTGAATAACGGATTATATTTTTGAAAAAGTAACTAAATAACTGAGTACTTGAATGGCGGACCTAACACGTTAGATTACTCGTTACATACTCTAACCAAGTACTCTAACCAAACACTCAACACTGGAGGTGCATGAAACGCTTATAAGAGAAAGAAGGAGAGATAAGAAGCTTCACCTCCAGTGTTGGGTGTTTGGTTAGAGTACTCGGATCTGCTCGGCTCTGCAGCCTGATCAGTTGTTTCAGTAGCTATGAGCTCGGCCTGATGTACACTTTTTCGTCATTGATGACACAGCCTACACCTATGACACGTCGTTGTATGACATAAAGGTTTATCATGACCCTATATTATATTCGGTGAGGAATGCTTGTGAAGGAACTACCTGTGCAAACAACCAATGTCCAAACAGAATTTCTGTTTTTTAGATAGATAGATAGATAGATAGATATAGGACCACTGACCTAGTGGTGGTGGTGGTTTTATTTATTTACTTGTTTGTTTGTTTTGACTGCAGCTTTAGGGGTTAGTTCAGATATATTACTGAGCTGCATTATATACAAGTAAAGGTGTGTGAGTGTGTGTAAGTGTATGCGTTACTGCTTACCACTTGATGAATTTTGGTGTACTGTGCCTTTAAATGAAACAATGTGCGCGCGAGTTGTGGGCTACATTCAGTATATAAAGTTATAAGCCGCGTGTTGGCGTTTAGTGCCGGTGTGTCAGTGTGTACTGTAGTTTATGATGTCCTGTATTATAAATAGCTGAGATTTTACTCGGGTTTAAATCTGATAGGAGTCTAAAGTCGGGGTGTGAAAGCGGCTCGAGGTGATTTCTCGCACTGGACTGTGGTTAAAAGCGGACAGCATCCTGTCTGTGCTGTAGTTCAGATGAACCGGAGGAGGACTGAACAACTCTCTCTCTCTCTCTCTCACACACACACACACACCGGCAGCATACCCTTCACACTGAACTCCCTCTTTTCGTTCATATAAACGTTTCTCACGAGGATTATCTTCAACCTTTTTCGTCCTTTTCTCCCTCACGCGGATCTTCCTTTCCGGTGCAGTGAGTGGATGTAAATCTGACCCACTAGTTCACTGAACTGCTTTTAAAAACTACAGTTTGTTCTCCGACTTCGGTGAGTTAGCGTTTGCGCTTTTCCTCTTTTCACCATGATGGACATAATGCGAATTTTAAAGTGATTTCTTCACTCAGATTTCACTCAGATTTCTTCACTCAGCTATTTTAGGGAACTTAAAAAAAATTATTTTAACTTTGGTTAACTTTGGTTAAATCAGTGCACATGGATAAATACGAAGATTTGGGGCTCGAAGCGAGCAAATTCATCGAAGACCTGAACATGTACGAGGCGTCCAGGGACGGACTGTTCCGAATGAAGAGGGACGCAGGAAATAACCCGGACTTCGAGGAAACCAGGAGAGTGTTCGCATCCAAAATGACCAAAATCCACATGCAAAAGCAACAAGAAGAGATGGCGAGGAACAACCTGGCGGAAAGGCTGAACGGTGGACACGTCAAAGTAGCAGATGGCACGTTTTACACCAAAGACAGACCACCTATCAGTAGACATGAAGCTGCTTCTAAACCACCCATTCTCTCAGGACCGAATACATGCCATGAAGGACACAAACATCATCCACCCAGTCCACATGATGCCAGGGTGTTTAGCTATGGAAGTAATCATGACAAAGATTCTCTGTCGCGCACATACCATAATCCTTCTATGGAACCTAAAAACTTGTTGCCTCAAACTATGCCGCTTCCTACCAGTCCTTCTGGCACTTTGGCATCTAAGAACAATCCTCATTGTCAGGCATCATCATCATCATCATCCACCCTTGACATAATACCTGGATCTAACATGAACCATGGAGCACCTCGTCAGACCTCACCATGCCAAACACTCACTGGAAAGTCTGACTGGTTCCCACCATCAGCCATCACTAGTGCTCAAGGAGAACCAGACTCTCATCACAAGTCTTCTCCTTATGTGAGCCCTACTCATCACTCTGAACCCATCGTGCCTCAGAAACCCTTAGGAGACCCAAAACATAATGGGGTTCCTCAAAGCACTGGGATGTGCCCCGCCATTCAGCTGTCCCCGTTAACTCAAAGCCAACCAGAAGCACACCAGCCTAAAGGTCAAGTCCAGGGTGAAACCCGAGGCCATAGCATTCCGACTGTTTCTGAAAACTTGGCGAACTTTCCTGCAGAGCCGGCTCGGAGTGATGCCCACAGCCCCCCTCAGGCGCTCAAACTGCCCTGCCACACTCTCCATATACAGCCCGAGCCTGGACCATCTGCAGCTGAAATAAAATTAGAAGCTCTAACTGAACGTCTGGAAAAGGAGATGGATACCCAGCCTAAGCCTGACTACTTCGGTAAGGCAGATGTGATCACTCACAGCGTCATATTTTTTCCCCCTACAGTTTTTTTTTCTCATCTGTAATTTTGCAGAACAGTATTTAACAGCCCACTGATTGAAAAACAAGCTGTCTACTCCACTTGACTTTCACAGGGAGGGTGAGAAAGAGTGAGTGTGAGTGAAGCGGGGTGGAGCGAGGCCAAGTTGAGTGATGTAGTTAAGTATGTGTCTAAATGATGCATTGTTGCTCCCTGTTGCTTGTATGTCTCCAGCCTAAGGGATTTCATTTACGTTCAAGTGTTAATCATTGTTTCTTCCTCATTTTATCAGCTTTTAACCTTCTCAACTTGTCCTAAAGCCTTTGAAGTAAACTTTTGCCTGGAGAAAATGCCTCGGCTTTAAATAATTCTCAATCTCAAAAAAAATAAAAAATCTCAATACTATATTTTAATCAGCTATAAACCCACTATTATACAGATTTTACACAGAATTGCTTAATGTATTGAATGACTTCACTAATCTGGCCAGAAGGTGACAGATTGTGCATATCAGGGTTAACAAAATCTGCTTGGGAAATGCCCTGGTTTGTGAATACCACTGTTTCCTCTTATATGCACCCCTGATGAGTGTGCTTCCTGTTATGATATCTTTGCTGTATTTCAGAAATTCAGATATTGACCATTTCTGCATTTAGCTGCTTAGCATAGCAATTTTGGGGGGGGGCTTGTATCATTTCTAAGCAAAGTTTATATGAACAATCCTAATGCGATAACGTGAATTTTACAGGATAATTACACATAATTGTTTAGAGAATTTCTAAGTATATGTTTAGATTTAAAGGTTGCTAAGTGCCTTTAGTTCTAAATCCTGATTCCCTGGAACCTAGCTGTTAAGGTCAAGAGTTACAGAGACATATGTGTATGTATAGAGACATATGAGTATTTCTTGGGTTGAGTCAATATCACAGCAAAACAGCAAGCACTGTCTACCAGCATATCCTATTGTTTACAGATATACATGTAACCACTGAGTGATAACAGATTTTGTTATGACTAAGTGAAAAAACTGGACATTCGAGATGATGTGTTGCGTGGAACTAACTGTTTGTCCTTATTCAGGTCTTTCTGAGCCTCGTCCTTTCACCCCACACTGTGTCTCATTCTCTGACTCACTCTGTCAGGCCACAGAATGGACTGAGTGACGAATGGAGAGCTTGGCATTGCTGGTGCCTAAGCATATTTTAAAACTGGGTCTTGCTTTTCATGGCTCTGTCTTTTTCCACTGAAGAGTGGGTGAGTGTTGACATCACTGCGTCTATTTTCAGTCTTTGTTCCTGTGGTCAGTGACAACAGGCTATTGGTTTGTATATCAGTGACGAAACATATGAAACCATCCTGTCTAATACAAGCAAGACCTTGGACAAAAACGGCATACACGTCCGTATATTATTAATACAGAATTAATAATAATTAGAGGTTCTGCTGTGCGATAGTTAAAGATTGACCTGCATTAATTTGACCCATTCTGTTTTTTTTCCCTCTGGATGACGCCAGTGCAGCAGTTTATCAAAACACCCACAGGAAAATGATCTGAATCTTACAAGATAGTAAGAATGAAAAGAACAAACAGTTACTTGTTCATTTATTTTCAGTAACTGCTTTAAACTGGTCAGGGTCATGGTGGATCCAAAGCCAGCACTGGTAACACTGGGCAAAAGGTGGGAGACTTCAGGCAATATGTGATGCCTCACCAAAAAAATGTTAGTTTAAAATGTTAGAGGTGCCTACAAAAGCTTTCTAGACTATTTATGAGATCTCACTAGTAGATTATTTTTGCAGCACACATGCAACTGAGTTCACTGGCATGTCACTGAGCAAAGGTTCTGGGAAAATGAACATGCAGCCAAGCTGCTGCACAGGGGGATATGGAGGAATGTCTGGAAAACTGTTGTAGAATTTTTTTAAAGAGAGTTTGGGACAGAGCCAGGAGATTATGATATATAGTGAATCCCTACAATGCTTACAAGGTCCAAGAGTCAGTGGATCAGTAATTGAGATCAAAATGGATACGATATTGTGACCTTCTCTGTCTAGACGTTTAAGTAGAACCTGTGTGTATCAGCCTTTTTGCTTCAGGAGAGGCAGATAAGATATGATGCTAGATGGAGCAGGAAGAGAAACAAAGAAACTTGCAAGAAGACTATCTTAATTCTCCTAATTTCTTGATATGTTCCCTTTTACTCTAATATCTTACAGTCTTTCTTACTAATATACTATTAACTCCTAAAACATCACAATTTCAGTACGGAGGCCTGGAGATGTTCAGTGACATCTCGCTTTACAATAATATTTTATGCCTGAGTTTTTTTTGTTCCTTAAACCCAGTGTTCCTAAATCCTAAAGCTTTCCCATTCATATGCATAAACAGAAGAATTCCTTTAATATTTGCCAGTCGCTGTAGCATCATGTGCACAGACATGAGCCTTATGTCCCACCCTGACTCCACCAATAAAGAGTCATAAATGATTCTTAACATGCCTGGAATATTATTCAAAACTGACTGTGTGTTGTGTAGGCCCATGTGATTTCATTGCTGTGATCTCTTTAGTGCTGGTTCCAGTTCACCACTCCGAGGGTGGTTCTCAAAAATAGAAATTCGAAGAGGATGGCTCTCAAAGAAATCCAAGGAGGGAGGCATATAACTAAGTCATCATGATTCTTTAAACGCGTTCTCTTTCTTTTTCTTGTCATTTCCTACAAGCCCATTCATTTGCACAGTCTGTATAGACCTAAGCACTCTAATTTAATTAGTTTATTTCATGCATATTATCATGACTTGTCAAATCCCTTTTATGCACAAAGGTATGCTTGATTATACATACATAGGAAATGGTGTATGTGCTTTCTGAAATAAAGCACATGTGTTCTGGAAAGTGAGAACGTGCTATAGGACAGGACAAGGGCTGAGCACTTTTTCTTGGCGGGAGATACGACTCTCTACGGCACATGCTCTTCTTAAAAATGGGTATTTTGACATACCTTGGCGCGGCATGAAAATCTATGAGGTAGAATTAGTCTCACATCAACCTGAACCTCAGTTTGTAATGAATAATAATATTTTTAAAAATAAATATATAAATAAATAACTTAATTAATTAAAATAATAATACTTTACATTTAGGAGACGCCCTCATCCAGAGCGACGTAGTTTTTTTTTTTCATTATACAGTACATCTGAGCAGTTGAGGATTAAGGGCCTTGCTCAGGGGCCCAACAGTGACAACTTGGTGGTTGTGGATTTGAACCTGGGACCTCCCAAACTGTAGTCCAATGCCTTAACCCCTGACCCCATAACTATTATTATTAGTGGTAGTATTATTACTATTCCTTACAATACCAAATTATTTAATTTATATTGATTTATTGGGTTCACTTCTTTCAAGCATGAGGAATTCAAGTTCTGATTTTAACACTGTATAATTTTTTTTTAAATGCTTATTTTTCTCATGAGCAAAGAAAATTATTTCAACTCTTTATAAGACTTATCTGTTAGTCAGCAATAAATTGAATTACCATATGCTAAATACACAGTCAAATTGCTTGCCACAATAAAAAAGCTTACTATCACTAAAAGTGTCACCGCTGCACACTGTTTCATAATAAGTTTGTATTTCTTTGTCACATTAGAAAGCATTGTAGTTACATTTGCCTCTGTGGTATTTTTTTGTATGGAAAATGTGTGTAAGGCAAGTTATATGGGTGTGGTATTGTCCTCTAGTAGATCTTAACACTTCAGGAGTGGTTTATTTGGAGTGGGGTGAGAGTGTGTAGGCATGATGTCTGAAACCTGGGAGAACAGAAACTTCTTTGTGGATGTTTATTCCAGTCTATCCCTGACGTTCCTATCAACCTTGGTGGAGAACTCGCTCCGGGTAATGCTGTTAGCTCAGCGTGATCCTGAACATCATGCCATTCCTCATTTGTTCGCACATACTGAGAGGCCTAGCTTATGTCTGAGTGTTTAACAAAGACTACTGTTGTGTAGAGTTTTTTTTTTTTTTCAAGCAGTGTTGTAGATCTTGTGATCATGTCATTTAGCTGAACTTTCTTTGTTTTGAAAAACACATTTTATTAATGCTGTTAAATATCTAGCTGGCAGTTAAATTAATGTGCTATTTCCACATGTCCACCTAGATTTTATATTCCATCGGCAGGAGCCAAATAGCATGGAGTAGAATGTTCGGCATCAGTTTTCTCATTGTGTGATGGGTTGTAAGCAAGATGATTGTCATATTTATGCAGTTTGCATCATGCACTTTGTCTGTCTGTAGTTGGCTGTGAACTGAAAAGTTTCACTGTTAAACAGGAGTTTAACAGTGTTTACAGGAGTTTAAAACCATGCTAAAGAGCAAAGGCAAAATGAGGCCTTTATAATGTGCCACTGTTAAACAGGAGTTTAACAGTGGCACATTATAAAGGCCTCATTTTGCCTTTGCTCTTTAGCATGGTTTTACTGCACACTGAGTGAAAGTGCTTATTGTGTCAGGCCATAATTGTATTGTTGCTCCACATTGAAGACTGAACTCGTTAAACAGGGGCAATGGTGTAATGACGGGGAAATAACTGTAATCAGGGCCATGTTGAAGTTTGCCAGCTTTTTGCAATAATCAACATATTAGAAACATGACACAAGTCCTTAACACTACTTTCATTAAATTTACTGTATGATGTGTCAAACTGACTAGAAACTATTTCACCTCTCTCTCATTACCCTTCTTTAGTGATTCTTTCCTTTTCTGTCTCTTATACCCGTTGTAATAACTCTTCCCACATCCTGTTGATATAAAGAGCATGAGTGGATATGAGTGTATATCATATTTGGCAGTGTTCTGTGGGAAATCGTCAGCATCTGATTACACTGATCATGTGGCAAAATTCTCAGTGTGCATATGTGCCAACTTAAACAATTAAAGTGGAGTATATTTCCATTCATAATGACACAATGTCCTACCAGCCTGCTGCACTTTTTTCCATCTTATTTGTTTATTCAACATGCAGCTTCATGCCCAATGTCATATTTCAGGTTAAGACAGATATAAGCACATGAGTTCTAGAATTAGTAAGAGCAAATATATTGCAAATATTAGCGGGGGAAAAAAATACTTTTTTTATTGGTAGGAAATGCACACACCCACTAATGACACACCATCAGTATACAGAGAACTGGCAACAGTCGAGTGATTTTGGTCTGCTGTGCTGCCAGTGTGGGATCGAAACCATACCCACAAAGGTACAATTGTGTTGGTAAATGCATGTAATATTCAAATTGTTATTAATATACTTGTGCTGTGGTTGTGTGTGTGTTTTTTTGCAGGCAGTTGTGTGAAATGCAATAAGGCTGTGTATGGAGCCAGTCAAGCGTGCCAGGCCATGGGCAGCCTCTACCATGACAGCTGCTTCACCTGCAGTGCCTGCAGTACGTACCTCATGTCATACTCACCTTACTCACATTTATAATACCAAAATCTCAGTATGCTTTCCATACTAGAAAAGAACAAATGCATTAACTTTAAATCTGCAAGAATTACTTGATCCTGACAGTATATAACATTATGTAACATTATCATTATCCTCAAGATTATTGTCGAGTTTGAATAAAAAATTAAGATAATACAAATAAACAGTACAAGAAAAACATTTTCTACTGGTGTATTTTCCAAGGTGGAACTGATGCCTGGAATTAAAAGCAGGGGCATCGTTCTGTATGCCTATTTTTGGAAATGTTTATTTATTTATGTGTTTTGAACGTCATTTTGCCTTATCAGACTAGGAGTAGGGCTACGGGCACAGATATTTATTGATCCCCTTCACTACAGTACAATAAACAGAAGCACTAGTGAAGTGCTATTGATAGAGACAGAATAAAGTGCACTAAAGCACAGTTTTGGAAACACTTGTTTTATGAGCAGCGTTTCAAAATGTAAGCACAGGAACAACAGTCAGCAGTTTTTCACAGAGCTGGATAGGTAAGAAGTGCCAGTTGAATGTGAAAATCATCATCAAACATGTCCCACTGGTGGAGAAGCAATGGCAGCTAGGTTGGCGAAATAGGTGCCTGGGCTGGCATGTATTTCTGAATCTGCACATTTGTTGAATGTGTTTTGCATTTATTTGGTTAAAAATATTGCTATTTTGATGCATATCCATGAGAAAAAGGTCATATTTATCCTTTGTGTTCTGTATAAAGCATCTGTCCTTTTCATCAGGTGTCTTGCAGTACTGCCGACCTCGGCCTTGTGTGAGAGAAGTAAACTGGTTGTGCTCGCTTATTTGGTTTCAGGGTGTGTTTCCTTTTAAGTAATGGCAAGAAGATGTAAAGAAAATTTTGAATAGAGTTACTCTGTACAACAGAAAGATCATATAACCTGGGAGGGTGTGCCGTATGCAGCAGTTATAAATGTATTACTGCAGGAGAAAATAAGGAAGGGGTAGATCTGGTTTTATAAAATTAAATGTACTTTATCTTGCATTACTAGTGTGTCATTTTAATAATTTTAATTGGAGCCATTATTTAAGTATTTCATTGCAAAGCTATTAATATGTCAAGACTCATTTACAGTAGATAAAAAATACAGTTGAATTTTATATACAGATTTCTATAAAGCTGCTTTTTGGCAAAGTCCTATTTTAAAAGTGCTATATAAATTAAATTTAATTGACTAGGTAATGTCCTAAATAATAATCAAAATTGCAGATTCATGCCATAACTGCTCATAGTATGGTAAAGATCATGGCGTGATCTTATTTAGTGTATCTAACCCTCACCAAACGCTTAAAATGAATTGCTGGTTCCACCACTGGCAGGCACCGAGAGGGTGAGAGGCTTAAATGCTGAGGTGGCTGTATTGTGTGTGGGCTCAGAGTTCATGCTGTGAGGTGGCGTGTGGCCAGGTGCTGCTGGAACTGATGATTCCAAACAGGAGCCATATGTTTGTGTTCAGAAAACATGCGTGACTCTAAACCAGTTTCATCAACCCCCACCTCCTATTTAGGCACAGCATTCACACATACACATCAGTTCCTGAAAGGAAAAATTACTGAGGCATTCCTAAGCCTCTCATCTGCATGACTGGCGCGCTGGTACAGCTGAATCCTTTACTTACAATTTCGTCCCTAATTACTCGGGCAAACAAGGAGAGGGCATGTTAATGTGTGCTGGTAGCTATTACCATATGCCATACGCAAAGACATTCCACACATTTCTGCACCCAGTGCAAATGTAGTGTCTGTTGGACCTCTTTGCATGTTTTAACATTTATAATTGAGAATCAGCTGTTTGTGCTTCTGAAGGTCTACCTGTGTTTATGAGTGAAACTGAGGTCTACCATTGTTTATGAGTTTTTGTTTAGACGTTTATTAGGGCTGCTGTGTGTTATCCCATTAAGAAGGGAGCCATGAACAGGAATGCAGCCTGAGAGCGGGGTCTCTGATCCTTGGGTGGGACGAGCAGATGGATATCAGTGTGGTGTGTTATGTCAGCTGGATGCTGAGAGTAAAACCTGCTTAATGATGAAAGAGGAAATAAGGGGTATCCAATCTCCTGGGAGTGTTTTGTATGCACTTATTGGATCATCCATTCAGAAAATATTCAGACCACTTTATTTTTTCAGCAGACTTATAAAGTGGGTGGAATTTGTGTAAAAAAAAGTTTCATAATAATTCATTAAAAAGATCTACATTTGATTAGGTATTTTGAAAGGCACACCTCTTTTGCTTTGTTTTTATAAAGCTATTAGGCTGATAATAAATTTCAAAGCAAAAAAAAAAAAAAAACAACTATGGCAAAAATGTAGACCTCTTGAGGCACAGATCAAATAATCTGTAATGGCTTTGGTCAAAGATCCTGCGTGGAGATGGGAGAACTTCCCAGAAGGACAAACCTCTCTGTAGCATTTCAGCATGCCTTCATGTTAAGGTGACCAGATGAAAGCCATTCTTCAATAAAAGGCACATAATGGCTTGTTTAGAATTCACCAAATTATCTTCAGGTATTGCAAGCTTATAGCCTAATACTCAGGAATACTTAACAGTATAATCAAGTCTCAACATATAGTATATGTATCAACAAAGTACTGATACACATTTATTTTTAAATTAATGTAAATCCTTCTAAAAAATAAATATTATAATTATTAAAATTAAGAATAGGTGAAGGTCTGTGAATATTATCTGAATGTATAATATATGAACACACATTATACCTGTCAGCAGGTTTAATAATAAATAATCATTAGTCTATTTTTGTTCACTATCCATATTCTTAGTATTACATGATAGTCTTAGAAAACCTTTCATTTAAAATATTTCAAGATTTAAGTATGCACATTTATA
This sequence comes from Clarias fuscus, assembly GCA_030347435.1. Taxonomy (NCBI): domain Eukaryota; kingdom Metazoa; phylum Chordata; class Actinopteri; order Siluriformes; family Clariidae; genus Clarias; species Clarias fuscus. The sequence continues at coordinate 25,432,617 of CM059207.1, read as the reverse complement.
AATATAATTGATTAGTACTTTACACTACATCAGCAATATATGGTCTAATGTTAAGTGTAGAAATGAATAACATTTAGTGTCACATTTTATGCATTGTTAAGGGTCCAGGCCACCCAGAGATACAAATTAGTGTGAACACAAGCTGTAATACAGAGAGTCATGTGGTTTACAGCTTTAGCATCACAAGTGTTTTATGGAACTGTAAAAAAAAAAAAAAAAAAAAAAAGTGTCAAAGATTTATCCTGTGAAGGTTTTTTTTAATGTGGGATAGTGATGGTAGATGGATTATGTTAGTCTTGGCATTTCTTATTTTATTAGATGTCTAGTGACGTGATACTCCTTTCAGCAATTTTCTACAGCACCACAAACGCACAATTAGTGCTATAGCGAAAATTGTATTCTGGCCACTTTTGAACACAGAGGTTCATTTAATAGCCGCGTATAGGATCTGGAAAAAAGTATACCATGGCTCTTAAGAGGCAAGCAGAAATATAATCAATTGAAAATCCCTTACACAGCTATAAATACCAGCGAACTGAGATGGCCTTCTGACAGAGTATGGCCTCCCTTTTCTAAACAGACCAGACGCAAGGGACTGGTACAGGAAGTGTGCAAGTTGCTAGCCATGAGTTAGCTAGGCATGCTTTTAATGTCTATTTTTACTTCTAGCTTTGGATTATCTCCTCTACAGAGACGCTTTGTATAGAGGCCACAGGTCTGAGCACTCTGTGTCATGGGATTGTCTATGTCCGGGGTATCTGTTATTCTACCTGTGGTGTCTTGTCACATCTCAGTTTTCCATTTCCTTTATTTGATGTTCATTTGCTTTATTACATATTTTTATGGGTTTGATTGTTAGCCTTTGAGCTTGGCAGCTGTTTCACCAGCAGTTTGTTGGAGAGAACAGGGTGGCGATTGTTTGAACACTTGGAGGTCTGTGTGAGTTGAACACTCTGATCCTGGTTAAAGCTCAACTCGACAATGTGAGATATATTTCTCATTCAGGCCTGAACACCTAGTAGCACAGAGCCTGTAGAATCCCTTTGAGCTCCTTCTCATATTCAGTAAATTATTATATTAATATAGATGGTATGTATTTAAATGTAATGGCAATGATGTAAATTTGTAGATGGATGATAAATGAAAATAATAATAATAACAGTATATATAATCTACTATGCCTAGTGTATGTGTGGACTCTGCAGATTGGGCTTGATTTTTTCCATCTGTAGTAAAAGTTGCTTCAGAGAATTATCAATGGATTAGACAATGAATCAGTGAATTGAGGATGAGATACGACTTGTGTTTTGATGAAGTAATCCCTGTCTTTTGGGCTCATAAGACAAATGAAAAAATGCCATGTGTAATGAATCAATGCATGAATCTCTGATTTGTCAAGGCCAGTAAGTTTTATAACAGATAGTTTCCTTACAGTGTCAGTCTGTTATGATTATTTAAGCCATGGCAACCCCAAAGACAACATAACCAGAATATCGGTACAAACTCACCTTTATCCTTTTATTTATTTTGTATTAAAACTCATTCTTAACTGCTCTTGACCTTCCTGGAAACTCTGCTCTATTGGATAAAGACAGAGTGAAATGAAGGTGAAGGAAGAGAACAGTTTGTTCAGATTAGAATTTCCTTCTTTTGGGATTTTTGACCCAGAGGAAGGTTAGAGATGTGTTTCTCCCATAGGAAATAATATTTTGTGAGAAAGACTGCTGATGATTGACCATTAATGTGTTAAAGAACAAGAATAATGAAACAGGTAGAAGAGTAAAGCTGCTGTAAAATTATGAGCTTGTTTGTTATCATTTTAGCATCATTTTAAATAACACTAAGGTACAGGCGTGTCACATTTTATACTAGTAATCAGATTACTATTAAGATCATCAAATTGGTAGAGGATAAAAGTATTTGAATTATATGAGCTTTACAAATCTCGTAATATTATTCTTTATGATTGTCATCAAATTTGTCTCTATCCTTTATAAACATATTACCAAAACAGTGAAGATGTTCTGCTCTAGCATTCTAACTGTTTAATAATCACAACCATGTTTCATGCTGGTAAAGTGAATTTATTAGTCAGGTGCGAGGAAAGGAATGGATAAAGAAGTGAGGATGAATTATGTGAAGTTAAACAAACCCCATGCAATTGCTGAATTGGTCATTTAACCATCATCTCCCAGGAGACCATACGATTTAGTCACCACACCCGACTTTACTGACAAACTCGCGTTCATTTCCTTTTTTCCCTAATGTGTAGTGTTGCATACTTTCAACGTTTGAAACTAATTGTTAGATGTTTAAATACTTCCTGGCTGATTTTAAAATGCTATAGTGCTATAGTGTGTTGTTCGATACTCTCTTTAGTGTGTTAAAAACCTGAGTTTTTACATTACATTTTGAACATCTGGTTGCAGTTGACTGTCACTTTTCTGTATTTGTTGCCATTCTATAGGGGTTGTGTCAAACCTTAGACCCACAAAGAACTGATTCATTCCAGAAAAACTGCTGAATATATATACTGCCAATATGTACTGCCTGTATGTTGGAGGCAAATGGATGAAGGCTTCCATTGATGATGTGTTACAGGCCTGTAAGGGTTAACTACATTACCGTTACCCAGGGCCCCCCTTTCTTACAAAATGTGTGGAATGTTCCCCTTTCCTGTGGGACAGGGGGTTTGTGAATAGGAGGAGTGTACGTGTAGTCGTGTGTGTGTGCGCATGCATGCATGTGCATGAATGCATGCTTATGGTTATTTGAAGACGGAAAATCTAAGAAACAGCCAATTCAGACAGGAAGTCCACCCAGTTAGCTCCAGCCTATGGACCGACTGAAAAGTAGAGTGAATGCCTCAGATCCATGAGGACCTCTCTTTGTGCCCTGACATACTCATGCTGTGTCTCATATCTATATATTCATATAATGAGCTAAAATATACCCTTTTTACAGAGACATACAAGAAGTAAATATATACCTATATTTTTTAAGATAAAAAGTATACACCATTATTATTATGTTGCCATATCCTTCTTCTCAGATTGGAGCGGAATCATCTTAAGCATGCTTAGAAATGAAAATTTAAGGAAATTTCTGATTTTTAAATAGATCAGATGGTTGTTCAGATTGAGGGCAGGGTGTCTCAGAGACAAATTCCTAGAATTATTTATATAAACCTTTGTTCTGTCAACAAAATTATAGTAAATGTTTGTACAGTGTTTTGACCTACTTTTCAAAAATCTATTAAGGATGACCTCTTAAAGACTCAACAAAGTATTAATAAGGATTTAATAGATAAACCTTACTTACTAAAATACATAACAAATTTTGGTCCATAAACTTTAGTATAAAAACTATGCATGTCTTTCTACTTCTTGCATGTCTGTGTGCATGTAGGTTTATTAAATGTAAAATCCTGTATAAGAGACTTTGGAGATTTCAGTGGAGGAACTAAACAGTATGAAATAATACAGAATTCAATCCAATGCTCAGAACCTGAATATAATAATACTTTATTAAAGTGATTAAATAAGTGAATTGTTTTATGGCTTTTCAAAATGGAATAATAAATTCAATTAAATATACAGGTAAGCTGTGCATTAACATGAACAATCAATTTTACATGTCAGTTCCCTTGTTAAAGCTCGTTTCTTAACGACAGGTTTAGTTGTAATACGAGACATGCATGTGATGTAATGTGTTATATTCTGTGTGCTTCCTGCAGGTCGGAAGCTCAGAGGGAAGGCATTTTACTATGTCTCTGGGAAGGTGTTTTGTGAAGAGGATTTTCTGGTAAGCCATAAGGTTAAAACATCTTTGTAGTCATGTAGAGATCTATAAGAACTTAGTTTGAATCAACATTTGTGAGCATTCAGACATTTAACAAAAAGACCTTACTGAATATGCCCTTAAATGACCTTTTAGCATCATCAAGTATCTTGTTAGTTCTGGAAAAGGGAGCTTTAAATAATTTTAGAAGTCAAAGGGGGAAATGACTAAGTGATTTGAAAAGAGAAACATGTGACTTACAATAGTGTGACTTATTCAGACTATAATAAACTCAACTTGTCATGTTTATGTCTTCAGATTAAATCTTAATTAAATTGGTTCTTGTAGGTGTCAAAATGAATGAAAACAAAATTCCTTCCTGCATGTTTCTTCAGTGGTAGCTGTCCTTTTTGTTTAAATAGTGGGATACACATTTTGAATTATGTCCAGGAAAGCAAATGATTATCTTAAGTATAATCTTGAAGTTTATAGTTCACTTTTGATTAGTCTGCAGGATATTTTCTTAAATTGGTGCTGCAGGCAAAATATTTAATAACAGTTTTGCAATTTCACTCCTGTTGCTATGTGACAGTGTTTTAATGTAACCATGACAGCAAACATATGGTTTATGCACAGCTTACATTCAAACTCTGCTACTGCCTTTGATGATGTGGTGCAAAATGGAAGTAAGACAGACTTTAGACACGATGTTTATTTTTGAAAGAGATGATTTACAGGATTTAGCACATTAAAATATATCACATTTAACAGTCAAGAACAGCGCGACAGAATGCGCTAAACAACAGCTGTATAATGGTAGCCCTGAGACTATTGCTGGTGTATGGAAATGCTGGATTAAATACACTTTATGGGCAAAGATTTGTGGCAACATGACAATCACACTCATATGTGGTTCTTTCGCAGTGTGGTTTCATAAACTTGGAAGCACACAGTGGTAAATGATGTCTTTATATGCTGTACAATTACAAGTTTCCTTCCCTGGAATCGAGAGTCCCAAACCTGTTCTAGTATCACAGTGCTCCTGTCTCTAAAATGAGTGAAAGAACTCGAACACTGACTGCACCCCAGGCCTTCTCTCCCAACCTCGCTAATACCCTTTTGGCTGATTAAGCACAAATCACCAGAGCACACCATGGGTTTGATTGTCAGGTGTCCACAAACTTTTAGACATATCGTGTATAAATGTCTGTAAATGTTAGATATGGTTATAGATTAAAGATTCAAAGTTGTTTACTTGCATGACAAATATGGACATTCATATTGGCAAAACTCAGAAATAGGTCAGAAGGAATTAGCAGGAATAGATAAATGAAAAAAGAAGTAGTAATTTTTATTTACTTAATTAAAAAATTAGGTAAATAAAAAGAGTAGACACATTGAGCTCTGTAGTCAAAGATATTGAAAACTATTTAAAATAGTCACTCATCATCTATACCGCCTTATCCTGTATACAAAGTCACGGGGGGCTGGACCCTGTCCTAGGAAACTTAGGGCACAAGGTGGGGGTACACCCTGGACAGGGTGCCAATCCACCGCAAGGCACACACTCATACACTCATTTACACACTATGGGCAATAAAAAAAAGTATTATCATAATAACTAATAATATGTGTGGTAAGTCTGTGCATTTTTTTCTGGGACAGATCTAATTTTTTGTAGTCATGGTATTAGCAACATTTAACGTTGTCATGCTCTTTTTTACTGAATCATCATTTATTTTCCGATACAAGGATTTTTTTCTCCTAATCCTGTATTGTCTTCTCTGAAAACACAGTACTCAGGCTTTCAACAGTCAGCTGACAAATGCAATGTGTGTGGTCACTTGATCATGGACATGGTGAGTACAAGACTGCTGATCTGTGATTTAGGTTTGTTTTAGTTTTTTTTTTTTTTTAGGTAAACCTGCATAAAAAGTCAAATGAGAGGGAATGATACTATAGCAGTCAGTTTACATGGATGTTTAGCTCATTTGTTTTTGTTGTATTTGACATGACATGACGTGATATGATATATGATGTGATGTGATGTGATGTGATGTGATGTGATGTGATGTGATGTGATATGATAGAATTACTGGGGTTTGGAGCTCACATTTTGCATAAAAAGTATTACTAATTTTGCCTATTTGCAATGAAAATTTGTCCATATTTGGGTGCACACATTTCCCAAATACATATTCTGATATATAGTATGTTTCTGTGTTGTATAAAAAGACAACATATCACTCATAAAAACACAGAAAACTCTGACAGTTATGGAAAAGATAAAATGTTAAAGTGTCTAGAGATGTTGATTCAGTCAGGCAGTTTTTTGCCTTTGGGAACATTCCCTACTGTCATTAATTTACTGTCATGTTCAGTAAAGCCTAATATTTACATACAGTGTTATAATGCGTATAAACAGCATTCAATTATGGATATAAATTAAGTTACACTCGGTGAACTGTAGGCTGATTCAGCTATATATAGTGATGTACTGTAATAACTTTGTGGATGCTTAAGTCTTCTTTTATTGTGTAAAGCTGCTTTGCGACAATGTCAATTGTTAAAAGTGCTATATAACTAAAATTGACTTGACTTGACTTGACTTGACTTCTTTAGTGTGTGTTTACAGACCAGTAACACTGATCTCTTCCACAGATCCTGCAGGCACTGGGCAAGTCCTACCATCCAGGCTGCTTCCGCTGTGTCATCTGTAACGAGAGCCTGGATGGAGTGCCTTTTACTGTGGACACAGAGAACAAGATATACTGTGTCAAAGACTACCACAGGTGTGTGTGTGTGTGTGTGTGTGTGTGTGTGTGTGTGTGTGTGTGTGTATGTGTATGTGTGTGTGTGTGTGTGTGTGTGTGTGTGTATGTGTATGTGTGTGTGTGTGTGTGTGTGTGTCTAAGGATCAAAGATGCATGAAGTGCAAGAAGGCATTGTATATTTCAGCTTTGACTACAATGACACGTTTGTGCTCAACAGCCACAGTGTTCTCAGTAAGACATAAAAAATGTCAGTTAATGAATTCTCTTTCATGACTTTTATCAGCAAGAGGTGTTTGAGCAACTAATTTCTGTTGGGGGCCAAACAGTCCAAACACTCATTCACTGAAGCAGGGCTGTGCAGTGTACATGAGGGTTATATTGGGGACTATATGCCTGTCTCACATTCTTACCTGTTTAACTCTTTTGTGTGACTATCATCTGAACATTTGTTTAAGTGTGATTTAAGCAGTATTGCATTGTTTGTGAGTGTGCCAGATTGAGTCTGATGGATGAACAAAAAACACACTTGCTCTAATTCATGAAAATTGCACAAAAAAAAAAGAAAAAGAAAAAAAAAGGCATAAATATCCATCAAATTGCTATGAGCAGTTCAAGTGATGGAACACAAGCTACTATCCACTATCCCCAAGTTTACATGTCATATGCATATTATACGGCCCAATTTACCTTTAATTGTCATAAATACTCCCTGATATAGGCAGGTAATTTCTTCATACTTTGCTTACCAGGAGCCAGACTGTCTTGTATTTTTAATGTAGTTATGAAAAATAGTTCTCCAGGCTTCTTCAAAGATTTTCTTGGCTCTCAATTTCAGTCTAAACCCTGTAGCTGACCAGTTTCGGAGGAAACTGTCTGCTGGTAAAGCCACACTGTGACCTATGAATCACTCAAGCGTAAAAAAACATATAACTTAAGGCATGAACACGGGAGAAACAGATGCAGAAGATGACATGATCAGGTCTGTGATTAATGAGGAAATGAGGCTGCTAAAAATACAATGTATTCAACTATATGTATGTATGTACAGTATGTAGAGAGGGGGGAGAACGAAAGAGAGAAATAATAAAAGAAAGTCATTTAGCAGGATACCTAAGACCTGAAGAAGACCAGGGAAAAGAGTTGTTTTTGATCTGAGGAAAGAAGTCAACTGTCAGTCATTATGTCTAAAAAAAAAATTGTTTCCATGTGTGCATTTTTATGGAAATGACTGAAATGGTGTGAGTTAAATGTCATTTAGTCATGATAAACAAAGCAAGACAATCAGATGGTGCCTACACACAGGAAAAATCTAGAAACGGAACAAACCTGGATTTATTCTCATTTCTTTTTTATAAGCAATTTATAATGCAGCAGAGACAGAAACACGTGTGCAGCTTGGCACAACTTCTTACTTTCCTCCTCCTCTTTGTCTTACTTTCCGTCTCTGTCCTCAGGCCTGGACTACTACAGTATATCCCTTCTTACCTCTGAATAGTTTCATAAAAGAATTTTGATGAAAATCCAAGAGGTTTTATCACATAAAAAATAATTTTTTTTTCAATGTTCTTTGTTCCTGAAATACTTTATTCTAATTTTTAGGGTTCTTGCTCCTAAATGTGCAGCATGCGGTCAGCCAATCCTTCCCCCTGAGGTAAGCCTCCTGACTTCACGCCATTGAACACAGTCAATATTTTCCCTTTTTTTCAAAGCTACAGTGGACTGGTTGTCCTTAGCTGTAAACACAAAATTTTCCACAGCACCGTGTGGAAACTGTGGGTCCAGGGTGGGCTCTCACTGCTCTAAGACGGTGTAAATGTTTGTCTTTAGAGAAAATGGACTTTGATATGTTTAATCATTAACCTGTGTTTCTTTGCCTTTCCTTTACAACCAACGTATTATTGCTTCTTTAGAAAAATGGTGTTTTAGAAGAACTTCTGTAAGTGTGCTTCATAGCACCAGAGCATCAGGATGGTTAAGTGCCTGTGTGATATTATACCTTAAAATGGAGCAGTATAATTTCTCTACATTCTATAGATATTCTGCAGTCAAACTGAGGTTTATGCTTATTATGAATACTTGTATGAAAGATAGCTGCTGCATGAATCCTGAGTTCATTTTTTGTGTCAAGTATGAATGAAACGTAGGTTTAATACACCAGTAGTATAAAGATTGGGAAACGTATAGTGAATCACAATCAAATAACCTACATTAAATCTGTAGGCCAGGTAGCAAACGTTGATTGTTAGGTTAAGACACAGAGAAGTTGTCTGGTACCCAGACAACTTGTGTGAAGGTTCAGGGAATCTTATAATGTTTGATTAAACATATGTTGGATAAAAACACAAGAGGTCTAAGGTAATTTCTATTGCTGGAAAATTAAACTTTAAATTAACCAGACACTACGGGTATACTTTGTATAATGTATACTGCACGTCTTTCCTTCAAAATAATACTGCAGTGTTCTAAATAAAGTACCAATTTAATGATGTAAAGGCCCCATATTCTACAATTTCTATAACACGTTATCATAGGTCTCAAAGGTCACACAAATGTGTCTTTTAATGCCCCTCAGATAATGCTTTTTTCAAACCTTTCAAATTCCTGTATTTCACTCCCCCTCTAAATGTGCCACTTCAGTGTTTCTTACTGTATATGAGTTCACTATAGGAAAAATGTAATTGGATTGTATAAACATTGGCCAGTACAAACATGGAAAAAGGACAGGAGGGGGCATTCTCATTTTTCTGTTTGTATAGACAAACTGAAGACTAATCTGAATGTCTAAAAATGACTAAAATATTAATTTTGAATACATTCTCCCCTTTACCTGTTAACTAAAATGCATGACCGAGAGATTTAAGCCTTGACTTGGACTTGGAACATGTGACTGTGAACACGTCTGCTATTCACACTTCACTCAGTGGAATGCTGGCAAGGCACCAACCAAAAGCCATATACTTGCCACTATGTGCCATAATATTTATCAGTTCAAATCAAATGTACTGTTAATGCAGTTTCCCAAATTACCCATGGATAGCTTGAATTTGGACTGAGGATAGTTTATTTTGGTGCACATAAAATGTAACGTCTTTAGTTATGCTCATGCTTAGAGACATGATGCCATTTCCGTCTACTACCTCCCCCACCAGTCTCCACGCAGGACATATTTAGTGATAGCCTTTGAGGAATGTTGCCCTGGGGTAAGAATTGAGGACAGGGGCAGTGTACAGAGCATTGGGACTTTTTATCTAGACGAAATAAGAAACTGTTTACCTATGCATGTGTAAGGACAGATGCAGGGTTATAAATGAAACTGATAACCACATTTAAAAAAATTCTATGACCAAAAAAAAAAAAAAAGTCATCTTTAGGTTTGTTATAATTCAAGGTTTTAGGAAGGTACATGCTGATGGTATAAGCAATTAAGTTTTTCTAGCTACTACTAGCTATACTAGCTATAATCCATGATCAGAAAACATAATATACTGTATTTGATTTGAATCTATGTTTGTCAAGTTGTTTAGCTGATTTTGGTAATTGGTTATCCAAAAAGGGTTTCATCCCATCCATTTGTCCACCTGTCTATCTTTTCAGGGGTCTGATGAAACTATTCGCGTGGTGTCTATGGATAAAGACTATCATGTAGAATGCTACCACTGTGAGGTGAGTTAAACCTTACTGAAAATAAGTACAACATCTGGGAAAACAGCACAAATACATAACCTATTTTAACATCTACATTTTTTGCAACTGTTAGTTTATTGACAGATCTTTTGGGTCAGAATAATAAATATTTATGTCTAATCCTCACACTAAGTCGAGTGATTAGCTCATTATGGCACTGATGCAGCCAGTGCATTTGGAAAGCTTTTTATCTGTCACATTCAGCCACGATTGGCTCTGCTGAAGCGCTCTCCAGCTGTGCTTAATACTGATAGATGGCTAATGAGCAAAGGAACTCGCGCAATCAAAGTGAGCTTGCCGTGAAGTGTACTCATCAAGGCGCTTCACTGCAGTGGCAGAATTAAACACTATCTGAGAGTTCTCAGTTATTCATCAATCAGTCCTTTTTTTGCTGTTGATTTGCAGATTTAACACAAAGTGGGCCTCTTTTAGGAATATCTAATTATACTGCTGCAGCTGCCAGCAACAGTGCAGTAATAACTCAAAAACCAGCAAACTCCAACCAGCCAAGGATAAGTTTTTAGGTTCTACTAATTTAAGCATCTTTGTTAAGTAGAATGGCTATTTAACTTTCTTTAATTTGTAAAATCATATCTACTTTTTCAGTAATGTACTCATTATTTCTGTTCAAATCATGTGTGTTGGTGGTATGGAACATGTCAGATGTCATAATGGCTTAATTCATGGAGGTTTTTTTGTTTATCAAAAATAAATATATTTTACCAACACCTTTTTTTTCTTTTTAAATTATGATACTTATAACACTACTTAAACCACTTGAATAATAACAACAAACTATTATTATTTTATTATTTTAGTTATGTTCTGTTATTGGTTTTCTGTAAGTGGATGTAAACAGTGTTGCACAATACCGAGTGTTACTTTTGTATGACAATTTCGTCATGAAAGTACAGTGGAACCTTGGATTACGAGCATAATTCGTTTTGGAAGCAGGCTCGTATTCCAAAAACACTCATAACCCAAATAGACTTTTCCCATAAGAAATAATGAAAACTCAAATTATTCGTTCTACAGCCCAGAGCAATAAATACATAAAAATAATTAATACAACATATAAAGTAAAAATAAAACAAATTAACCTGCACTTAACATTTAAAAAAAGTAAAAATAAATCCAGACAGATAAGTGTTTCGTGTATTTGTATGTGTGTGTGGAATTAGTCCCTCGCCTCGTCTTAAACAGTAAACACCTCCTCCCTCCCACACCTCGCTTTTTAAGTTTCACAACTAACATACACAATGCAAACACTGTTTTAACGGGGGTAAAAAGAAATCTCTCTAATGATACTCGCTAATGAATCTCTCTAATGATACTCTAATGATACTCGTGTGAGCGCATACTAACGGAATCACTGCTGTAAAGTAAAAAAAAATAAAAAATGAACCAGCACCTTACCTTTGAAAAGAATCGCGACAGAGCTGGGTTTTCTGTGTAAATAAAGCGTGTGTCGGTGTGTGTGTCGGTGTGTGTGTCGGTGTGTGTGTCGGTGTGTGTGTCGGTGTGTGTCGGTATGTCGGTGTGTGTGTCGGTATGTCGGTGTGTGTGTCGGTATGTCGGTGTGTGTGTCGGTGTTGTCGGTGTGTGTGTGTGTCGGGGTGTGTGTGTGTGTCGGGGTGTGTGTGTGTGTCGGGGTGTGTGTGTGTGTCGGGGTGTGTGTGTGTCGGGGTGTGTGTGTGTCGGTGTGTGTGTGTCGGTGTGTGTGTGTGTGTCGGGGTGTGTGTGTGTCGGTGTGTGTGTGTGTGTCGGTGTGTGTGTGTGTGTCGGGGTGTGTGTGTGTGTGTCGGTGTGTGTGTGTGTTGGTGTGTGTGGGGCACAGTGTCAAATTATGCACGCGCACACAGAAGAGAGAGGGAGATGTTGATTATACCAGTAAGAGACGAGCACTAAGATGCAGCAGGGGAGACGATTACCCATAATTCTCGCAGCGCAAGAGAGAGAAAACTCATTGGCTCAGTTGTGATCACTTGCCGCTCGGTGTCAAAATAAGAGAAGCATGCGTGATACATGATACTCGGCGCTCGTAAACTAATTCTTGCTCGGTTTCCGATTAAAAATGTATTAAAAATCTCGGTTTGCGGAACACTCGTAAACCACATTACTCACAATCCGAAGTTCCACTGTAATGTGAAAGTAATTGTGGCCAAATGTTCTGTTTATTTTTGCTCCACTAGTGTGACCACTGTACAATAGATCTCTGAGAAGCCATGCTCACTTTACAGCCTGTCAACTAGCTCATCCTGATTTGTACGTTCATGTCGAAGGTGCTTGTGGTACAACTGGAAACCTTTCTTCCTTTTCATCTTTATCTAATGAGCTTTCATCGGTTAAGTCAGAATATTTATTTGCCATTTCTGCTGATGTTTCAAGCTAGGAGGTGGAATTTCTGGTTGAAATGCTGTTATATGTTTGAGAAGCTTTCAAAAGAGATGGCCATATTTAATATATGTAGTTTTCAAATTTATAGAATATATAACTAGTAATGCTAAGAATTAGAAAAAACCTGTTAGAAAAATTATTACAGGATTTTGTATAATGCTGTTTTTGCACTTTTCTCTGCAGGACTGTAAGATGGAGTTAAATGATGAAGAAGGACATCGCTGTTACCCCTTAGATGGTCGTCTGCTGTGCCACACATGCCACCTCAAACACATCGAGTCAAGCTGCCTGTCTGTCTGATGAGAAGAGTCAGATGTGGATATCTGCTGCCCCTTGTGGCTGACAGGAGTCAGTGACACCAAGCTCCCACACTTGATTTCAGCTCAGTTGCAGTTGTAGGATTAAAGAATGAACTTCACGTTACTTCCTGACCACAGCTCCTTGTATGTGTGTATTGTTATAACCTAATTATTATATTTTACTATTTTAAGAGCTGTGTCTAAATTGTCAGATTCTTTGCAATATACTTATTTATATTTTCATTCTAATTGAGCCTATGTTGTGTTTATGACCAGAATGATGCAGGCTGGTTTGTCATGATGACCAAGATAAAAACTAAATTGGCATAGACTATCAAATTGTAGAACTCTGTGTGATAGGTTCAGTTCCCCATAGTAATTAACTTAACCATGAATTATTGTTTAGTGACTTAGTCATTTACATGTCTGCTATTTATCTTAACAGTCTTGTTAAACAAAATTATCCTATGATGGTAATTTGTTTATGTTTAAGAGAATTGCAAAATATGTTATCTCTTATTCAAATACATAATTAAAAAGTCTCTCTTTGCTGCAATTAGGTTTTGTGCAGTTTTATTATAAATAAATTATCCAAAATATTTAATTATTATTTTATTCTAGTAAATGAAAGTACAAAGTGTAGAGAGGTTTTATACACTGCCTGGACAAAAACAATGCCATTTGGATTTTAATAAATAATTCTATAAACTCAAATACTTAAGAGCCATTGATTGGATAATTACTGCAGTGATTAATATGTTTCAGCTGGCAACATTTAAAAAAATATTTTTTATATTTATTATTTTTTTTATTCTTTTAATATTGAAAAGATGTTACTGTGATGAATATATGATGTGATGTGATAATAATGAAAGGGCAAATTACTGTCCTGTATCCAACAAACAAAACAACTAAGGAGATTACCTGCAAATTGGTTTAAAGAACCATCCAACTCATTATTAAAACCTTGATGTGGTCAGAAAAACATTATGAATGGCTATGAACAGAGATTACGTAAACACATGGTGAAGTTGCAGGTACAAAACTATTTGGCCAAACCGGTTAATTACTTAATTTCAGGTGTTTCAACTTGACATACCTTTTAAGATTCAATAATTTTATTTGTAACATACATGGTTGTACAAGTATACCGGAAGTGAAATGCAATTGTTCCAAAAACAAAAAAAACTTTGTGACTAGTGTCTGTGCAACTGTGTACTAAATTTATTGATGAGGTTATCGATGAGGTTGTGTGTTTAATGTCCTTATAGCCTGATGGAAAGATCTGCTGTTCAGTCTTTCAGTTTGTGCCCTGAGTGACCGGAGTCTCTTGCCAGATGACAGCCACTGAAACAGATTGTGATTATGGTGGTGAATGTTTTTAAAAATGCGCTGTCCCTTGGACCTGCACCGTAAATGTCTTTTAGAAGAAGATGGTGCTGCTGTCTCCTCCAGATAAGCTGTCTCATCATTGTTCTGGAACTGACCAACCACCACAGTCTTCTGTGAATTTCACAATGGCGTAGGACCTGTGTTGAGCATAGCAGTCATGGGTGTAGAGAGAGAAGAGCAGGGGAGTCAGAACACAACCTTGAGGTGATCCGATGTTCAGTGTGATGCTTTCTGTGAACTACTGTGAACAGGAGTATAACAAGTGTCCAAGTCCCATTTCTCTAAGCTTCATGATGAGTTGGGAAAAGATGACAGTGTTAAATGCTGAGCTGTAGTCGATGAAAAGAAGCCTTGCATAATTCCCTTTCCCAGTGTCCACATGTGAAAGTGTAGTATGAAGGATATGGGAGATCATCATCCGTGCTTGTGTTGTGACGAGAAGCAAATTGTAGGAGATGCCTATATTACCTGCCTTAATGTGTATGTGTGACACGGTAAAGTCACAGGGTAAGCACATTTTAACCCAAAATACAAACTGTGGCGCTAGCAATCCTGTACTCCACTGCGCATGCGTGCGTCAATGGAGCGCAATGTGCATCGTTGCTGGTGAAATGCAGCGCACAAGACAAGTATTAAGTTGTGGTAACACAACACGACTAAAGTAAGTTTCAAAAGTAAAAGCCTGAATGATTATATTAATTTGCAAGGGCTATGGCCGATCAGATTATTTTTCAGCTTTGGAAGGTTTGAGTATAGAGACGCTCCTGAGGTTTTCACACACAATAGTGTTTAGAGTGAGTGCACAATTAATTTTAAATTGCTGACTTAATTCATGATATCATTTGTTTGCAAGTATTTTTTTGTATCGAAAATGTAATTATTTTAAATAAGTATTATGGAATGCAGAATGTTAGTTTGTAAATTGGTGCATACGCTGCCGTCCAGTGAGCGTGTCAGTGTGCTTTTCTGTGAAGAATTCAGCGGGCAGTACCTTATGTGCTCGCTAGGCGCCAGTAGTGTCATTTATTTATGCACCTAACTTGTGCTTTTTTAATGACTGAATGACCAACAGCCATTCTTCAAGTTTAAAGTCTTCCCAAAAAGAATGGAGGTTGCTGCAACAGCAAATGAAGGCTAAATGTTGTCTGGGATGGTTACTTAGTGTGGCGTATACATATAGCGCGATATAGTGAAATGTGCCAAATATATAAATGTATAAATTTGTCGTTTTAGTATATGTTACGTAATATGACAACACTGGGGAAAGTGTTTTATTTACGGACATTTTTTTTTTATCTGGAAAAAAAGTGTTTCCGAGCCAGCCAGGAGTCGAACCTAGAATCTTCTGATCCGTAGTCAGACGCGTTATCCATTGCGCCACTGGCCCGTATGAGATGCTGTCACGTATGATGTCACATATGAACTCAAACTACTAGCGCACCGCAATTACTGTTCTATTACATAGGAAATAGCGTCGATTTATATATGAACTTAGTTTTCGTTGCTTTTGCAAAGTTATTGTGCTATTATGCGGTTGATCCGCTGTGGAGACTCCTCAACGGGAACAGCCAAAAGACCACCGACAACCAATAGAGAAAGAAACGCGCAATAACCGCAAATGTATGAAATTATACTAAAGGCTTTAGACAACTGTATTAGGCTTTTATAATTCGATATTAATTAACCACAGATTTCTTACAGCTATTCAAATAATGGGTGTGTTTACGGAAATGTTTTCTTAATGTATCCTGCAGAGCAGCGGTCTCGCCTGTAGATGGCACTCGTTCATTATTTTCACAACACTGATCCATGTAGGGTTTGGGGTCAAGTGGGGTTGAATTGGACATTTTCGAACTTTAAAAGTTTATTTACATGATTGCAACACATTATTCTATTCAATTGCTAAGAGTTTAATAGAAAGAACAAGGGATGGAAAAACATGAAAAACCATTTCAGACAAGTAATGATACAGCCATTACAGACATTATTAGAACAATGAACTTATATGCTGTTTTAGGAAATGTCAGATTTCCTAATCAGGTGCATCTCTTGTTAAAATTGGGAAACTCTATTAACTGGAATAACCATAGTTGAAATCAGCTTAAAAACATGTCAAGTTCATGTGGGTCAATTTCAGACTTGCTGATGTACTGTACATCCTTTATACTGGTTTAGAGATATTAATTTCCATATCTCTATAATCATTGCGCTAACCATTTGCTTCTAGTTGTTCCTTTCTTTTTCCAAAATGCAAACTTTAGTGTTTAAGTTCAAGGAGATTTTTTTTAAACCACATTTTATCACTTGTGTTTTGTTTTCAGTGCCAGAGCCTCAAGATTGGCTGGTCCTCCCCATACTGTCCCAAATACATGTCTTTCCGTTGTAAGGGCTTCATCCAGAGCAAGCTCCCTGCCACATAACACCACCTTCTTCACAGCCCTGATAACAGGAGCTGAGCCCTTTGTAAACTGGCTCAGCCATTGCTCCGTGTCAACCAGAGAATTCCCAGCAACACCAGGCAACACGCCATCGACTAGTCCGATGTGCTTTCCAAAATCTGGATCCACTTTCTTCAGACCAGCGAGCAATTTTAGGGCGTTCTGGCTGCCGACGATTCGGACCAGCCTTACAGCTCCACCCCATCCGGGCACCAAGCCCATGTGTTTATGGACAAACTGGATCACAGCATCAGATGTCATCAGCCTGGGTTGTAAACAAATAGGCCTATTATCTCTTATGGCAAAGTACAACATCTTCTACTGATGCACTGAAAGCATTGTACCTGAAGTCACAGGCAGTAGTGAGTTCTGCACCTCCACCAAGCGCTTTTCCTTCAACCAGTGCCACAGAGATCAGGGACAACCTATACTAAGAGATATACATACAAAAGCTTAGATATATCACTTGCAAGCTTAGATATATTACAATTTATAGGAATATAAAAATCACACCAGCCAACCTGAGGAGTCGTGTAAGAGTCTTCTGCATGAACATACACATCTTCATGCCATCCTAGGGGAAAAAGAAACATGTCGGGACAAAGCCAAGATAAAAACATCCATGGATTAATACAATAATGTTGCAGACAAAACCAATTCAAGTAGACAGGGTTTTAATGCAAAAACATGCATGTCAGAAGACAGGAACACTACAAGACTCATGATAAACAAGTCCACTGTCCTGCTCTTTTGTTTCCTTCTGATTCACAAAAACAAGCTTTTGGTCTGATCACTGCTTTAGCTGTATAAAAATCAAACGAAATTACTAAACTAATATTTTTTTTAAACAGTATTTTATAAACTACTAAAGGCTATGTCCATCACTCATAACCTGCATTTAAATATTCAGTTTAATCACATATTACCCATGACTCTACCATGATTTAGTGATATTGTGGCTATTAGATATTCAATAGTGAGGACCTCTGGGTTTGATATCGCTCTGACTGCATTCAGATCAGATCCGGAGCAGAATGTCCCAGCAGCCCCTTGTACAATGAGACCTTTTCCTTCTGTCCAGGTCTCTAGCTCAGAGACCCGTTCTTCCAGTTGAATCATCATGCTGCCTGGAAAACACACAGTATGTCAAAACATTAAACTTAATCTGACAGAGTAGGAAGTCGTGCCACATTATTCACCTGAGAAGGCGTTCATTCGAGCCGGGTTATTGATCGTCATCACTGCAATGCCTGACTCTTGTTTCTGAAGATCTATGGATCCTCCCGGAAACATCAAAAGCTTTTTCCGAATCTCATCCTCCTGAGAATCACTGGCTTTACAGCAAAATGTCTGCTTCTGCTTAAAAAACCATCCCAAAGCACACTGTGTGTTCAGGCGTAACGGACGACAAATGCTCCACAAAGTCATTTTACTTTCTCTGTAGAAAAGATAGATAGAAAAGTCACTTACACAATTTGAATGAATACATACTGGTTATTCAAAAAATGCATCATAAAATACACATGCAACCTTCTGCTTAACCTACTGCAATGCCTACTTGCTAGAGCAAGAGGAGGAGCTTTCTAAATTACATGCACAATGATTTATACGAGACTAGATATGTGTGCAGTTCAACAGTGGTTCCCATCATTTGTTTATTTATCTTGCTTGCAGAAACAGCTGTCAAAGGGACCATAGTTTCTCTCTTTTTCTGTCAACAAATTATTAAACTGGTTAACCATCATCATCATTAAATACAAAAAAAACTCAACACGGCTAGCTCAATATTGGTCACTTTCAGTAAGAGAATACTTCAGCTTCACCGTGACAACACTGCAGGAGGTCTTTTCTGCCAACTGCAATCAGTACAATAACTCTACTCTGTGTCAAGAGAGGGATTTTCTTCCCTGATTCACTATAAATAGGCTCATATACTGTACATCCTGTTGTTCATCTGATTGCATTACACTATGATCATGTACTTTCATTCCCTTGTTTTATCAACTTGTGACTTGTACTGTATATGTAACCATCATACAATCATCCTGGACATGTACATATAAACTACATTTATTCTTTTATTGTGCAAGGTTTTACCTCATTAATGCTTAATCACTTTAATGTGCAGTTTTTAGATTCCCATCTGACTTTTTTTTTATTTTAACCAAGATTTAATATTCTTCTACACGGTTGTTGCTTGTATGTCGTATAATCTATGAACAGGCTGCTGTAACATTACAATTTCCCTTTGAGATGAATAAAGTACTCTCTATTTGTTCATATATTTCACTAAAAGACACATATTACAGAAAATTTTATTTCATTTAATTTCACAAACACCAGCTTTAACCAACAAGACGTTAATTATAACTGTGGACAAAACGTGGACGTGGATTGTTCTCCACTCCAGTCCTGGACACCAAAACATCATGCAAATTTTCAGCATTCCCTGAGCCTGACACAAACCTACCTGCTCATGAAACGTTTAATACTACGCTTTTAAATTAAGACATTCGAGTGTTGGGAATAAGGCAGGTGAGCGAGTGGACAAAACTGCAGATGAGAAACTAGACAATTGTCTAGAGAAATTTTACCTGAGAAAAACTGTTGAGCATTATTTATAATCCCAACATAAACCCAGGAATTAAAAAAAAGAAAACTTTACGTTTTAAAAAAATACATTTTGTAAGATAAATCCTGGTGTAAAGAGAAATTGCACTATATGAAGTCCATAAGCTTTTAAGCAGGTAAGGTGCAAGGTCGAGCTGTGAGTAAGGTTACACTTTACCATTAGATGAAAATAAATACATGAAATAATTTTACTGATTTTTACGAGTAATCCAATCACATTGAAATTGTTCATACTATTAAATAAGAAATAATCATTATTGTGACACCTGCTCGCTAACGGAGTTAAAGACGTTACTATCGATTCACTAACCTGCATTAAGACTCCAGTTAAGGTGTCACTTCTGCAACAGTCCGCCTGGAACCTGAGTGACGAATAGTAGTTCCTGTCGTAAACAGTCGTTCCTAGCTGCTGTTATATTATGGGTTGTTTTATTGTAAGACATATTCTAAATTTTATATGTTTTAATAATTAGTATGTCGGAGTTTTTTTGTTCCATTAAATACACTGCCCGCGGGGGGGGAATCTTACCTCCTGGATTTAACTATGATAATAGTTACGAGCCTGTCATTGGATAATTACTGCAGTGATTAATATGGTTCAGCTGGGCAACAAGTTATATAACTCTAACTGATACACAGTGAGTAGGTTCTCATTTCTTAAACAACCATGTCAGAAGACACATCCTGTGGTTATAGCAAAGTTGTTACTCTGTTTCAGAAGAGTCAAATTATTGTCCTGCATTAAGCAAAGAAAACAACTAATGAGATTGCTGAAACTACTAAAACTCGATTCAAAACTGTAACATGCATTATTAAAATCTGGAAGGATAGTGGTGAACCAGCTACTTCGAGGAATAAATGTGATCGGAAAAACATCCTGAATAAGGGCGACGCGAGATCACAAAAATGGAGTAAGAAGAGAGGCAGATGAAGTGATGCACCTACTGTGCCTACTTTACAAGCCTGTGTTATTGCTTCTGTTGGTCAAGTCTTGGTTCAAGCAACATTACGTGACCAAAAAATGAGGTCAGCTGATTAGCTCAATATATTAAATGACCAGGTTTATCTATCTTTGGATTTTTTTTCTTCCCAGATGGCACGGACTTCAAGATGACAATGCCCGGATTCATCAGGCACACATTGTGAAAGGTAGGTTCAGGGAGCATGAGACATACTTTTCATACATTGAATGACCGCCACAGATTCAAGACCTTTACCCCATTGAGAATCTTTGGGATGTCCTGGAGTAGACTTTATACAGCAGTCTGACTCTCCCATCATTAATACAAGGTCTAGGTGAGAAGGTAATGCATCTCTGGATGGCAGTAAATGTTGACTTTGCATATGTTATCAAAATGATGCCATGACTGTAATAAAAAAAGCAAAAGGTAGTCCAATGAAATAATAAAGTTAAAACTTTTTTTTTTTTTTTTGCTCGGGCAGTGTACAAGACCTTCCATCCATCCACATCAATCAATCTAGGAACCTCTGTAGTCCAACTAGGTACTATGGAGGAAAATGGTGGCCATTGTAGTTATTCCCATTTTCACAACCGTGGTCGGACCTCCTGTTAACATTGACATACTGATGCTAATTAACTTAATCTGCAGGTCTTTGGACTGTAGGATGAAACCAGAGTACGAGTAGAATGTGCAAACTCCATTCACACAAACTCTGAGGCAGGAATTGAACCCTGGAGGTGCAAGGCGACCGTGCAAACCACCACACCACTGTGCTGCTGTATAAGACTGTGTTGAACGAATGGCATTAACACCTTACACTTTTTTTCTGATCATGGATTTTTCAGTTTTGGCGTAATTTCTTGTTGCATTTTCCCTCCAGTTATGGTCTGACTGGTCCAGAACAATTAGTTTATTTGGTAGTTCAGAAATTATTTAAAGTTGGCTTTATTCTGCATAAATTACATACAAAATAATTGTTCAGGTTCAGGAGTGAGAGGAAATGGCAAGGAACACTTTAGAAGAATTATTGTTTCAACCTCCTACCTAAAGCTTACTTACTGCAGGCCACAGAAACATTGATTAATTTATTGTTGTGTTTTGCTGAATAATCAGAGTTCGGAATGCATAAGTGTGGACTGCTTAAATTTTCAGAATAACCATATTTGTAAAGGATATTCATAGTGTAAGGGTACACCAGCAAAGGCAATGTTTATTCTGGCTGTTTATTGGAGCCATAGAGATTTTTATTGCAGAACAATCCATCATCTGCACACATTAGTGCCAAGTAACATTGCTGATACGATTGCTTGTTCTTATGTTGTTGAGTTTTGCATTAATCCCATTCAGTTCAGTAACCAGACAAACCAGCTAATAAGAATAATAATGACAATAATAATAACTCTTACAGCATTGCTCATGTTAAATCATGATTTTTCAACAATGTAAAATGCAGAATTGAAATAATGCTTCACAGACTCCACTTTGAGAACGCCTCTTGTAGAAGATATTTATCCTGTTATATTATTGGACTACCAATATATTTACGATACTCTTCCGTCTGTCGGTATTCATCTGAGCTGGTATGAGATCCATTCTTCCAGACATGTGGAAAAGAGGAAACTGTGCATGTTGCCACTATAAGAAAGGGACAAAGTATTTTTATCTTCATTTGGGTAGGATTTCGGGCACCAAAACACTGTCACACCTGCTATTTTTGCCAGAGGGGACCACATTACTGCCCAGGGTTAGGTGTCTCCTTCACTTGTGCTTGGAACTCGTGCACTCTTGACCATTAATCTCCAGACAGACTGACGATGTACTAAAGTTGTCTCCTGGATGCTAAATACAGGTCTCAGTTCAGCATAATAGATGTCAACATGGGTTGTTAAATATAACATTTAGACTATAACGCTAATGAAACTGGATTTTCTAGAGATATTTTTAAAAAATATACATTCAGTGAGAGCTGTGGTTTGAAGGCTATATATTCATCAATTTAATAGAATTTACAACCACTAATCAGAAAAAGAAAATGTATAATGTGTTGGATTTTTGATGACTTATAAAGGGTCATTTCATCTGAAATAACTACTAGGACATAGAGGTTGTAAAGGTTATACTTTAATGATATGTTTCACATCAGGTAAATAGACAGAGTGAGTTTATAATACATGTCGTATTCATACAAGTCAATCATTTTGATGAGTCAATGAATGTATAACAAATGATTTCTTTCAAATAATCAGCACAAGGGCCTTTAAATAAGGTAAAAAATGGGAGGCGCCTAAAAGCATAGGGAGAAATATCACGGCAGTTACACAGAAATAGATCTGTTGTATTCTTTACACAGCCTTTGGTATGAATCATGAACAAGGCTGGAGAGAAAAATATACATGGATACGCTATATAGCCAAAGGTTTGTGGCCACCTGACCGTCACTGCCATATGTGCTTTGCAAAACATCCCATTCCAGATTTAGTTCCCTTTTGCTCTTATAAATAACCTCCACTCTTCTGTGGAGGCTTTCAACTGGATTTCGGAGTGTGGCTATGGAACTGCCCATTTACTCATGATAGTATTAATAAGGACAGACACTGCTGTACGGCAAATGGGCCTACGGAGTAGCGGGATTGAGGTCAAGTCTGTGCGGACCACTTGAGTTCTTCCTTGCCAAACCATGGTCTTCATGGTGCTTGCTTTTGTACACAGGATACTGTTGGGCTGGAACAGCTTTTGGCCTCTTAGTTTCCCAATGAAGCAAAAACGTAATGCTACAGCATACAAATACATCCTATTAAATTTTTTTACTCCAACTTGGTGGGAAGTCCCACATATGGTTGTGATGGTCAAGTGAAAAAATTTTGGCTATGCAGTGTATGCTTCATATGTAGCAAATACAGAACATAATTTATACAAAGCAACCATTAGTGAGGCTGTGTTTAAAAAACAAAACGAACAAAAAAAATTTTGAGTTTGAGTAACAGTCATTATTGGTATATACAAAGGTAATCAGGAAGTGACAGGAGGCATTCAGGTTTGAAGACAATGTTCTCAGCACACGTGTGATTCTGATTAGTTCCATTTTGTTGTATGTGCTTACATAATGACTGTCTCCGTGTGAAATGCAGAGTAGGTGAACGTTTGCTGTGAGCTGGAGATGCTGGGCTGTGTTGTTGGTGAGGGAGATGGGGAGGATGTGGACGAGGTGGAGGAAGAGCGATTAGCCCAGCGGGAGGGTAGACGTCTTCTAGCAGGACAAGCTGGCCGAGAAAAACTCTTCTTGAAGGTTACTGTGGATTCTTTGCTCTGCTGTAAAGGCAAACATTTGAAATTTCAAAACGTATATTAAGCTTAAAATTGCAAGCATGTCCAAGTCTTTTGTCTTTATCAGCCTAGAGTAAACTGATGTTCAAGCATTCTTGACTTTTTTTTTTTTTAAACAACCCTATTACGAAGATATAACCTTGTTTGCTGTGAAAGCCTTCCATTGGTATCCAAGATAAGACAAATGAATTTAATCTTAGTCTTATTGTCTTGTGTGCTCTTTATAATGGTTGATTTTCCAATAGTTTGTAAAGTAATCTTTAACAGACATCTATGGAGAGAGCTCTGCTGGCCATGTGTAGATAGTTTAGTAATTGCACCACAAGTCTTTCCTTCTGTCTAAAGGCAGTTTCCAACTGGGCCAAAGATGAAAGGTTTGGATTTAAAACTTGGCACTAGCGCCAAAACTTTGTGCTACTATAGTCTTCGCATTTTAAAGGCATAAAAATGTCTCATCTCTGTGTGGATTGGCGCGTAATTATTTTCTACACAGACTAGAAATTAATAGTGGTGTGCTTAGCATTGCGCAATCTGGAAATATTTTCTAATGGAACTCAGCAGCAAGAATTTTAATTGTGCTCTTTTAAACGTTTTGGGAAGACAGAGTATGTTTTTTCTGGTATGTTAGAATTTTTTTCCAGATGGATAAAACAATCCTTATAGGAGTGATAAAAATAAACAACAATTAAAAAAACCATGCATCTCTACAGCAACTATAGTATGTCTGTGCTTTATACAGATGAGTGACAATTTAAATGAGAAATGTGGTGTGGTGTGAATCCACTTGTTTTCACTAAGAGATGAGTCCAATACATCCTTGTGGATGACAATCAGGGTCAAAATAGTACTTTTCTATCTATGTCCCCGTCTGCAAGGTACACTGGCTATCTGAATGGTTTGATAAGTATGACACTGATCATATCATATCATATATGCTCACCAAAACCCAATCCAGGTGCACACCTATGGAAAAATTTTGGAACACGTCCCAACACCATCATCAAAACATCACCTGGAAGGATGCCTTTTGGAAGAATAGCATTCATTTCTCCAGAACAGGTTCAAAGGCTTGCTGAATATATACCAAGATCCATTATACCATACTAAGAAAAAAAAAATTTCTTTAATTTGTCACTCATGTGTACCCATTTCATCAATGTATCTAATTGCAAAGATTACAGAATGTCTTAACAGTCTGACACACATTTCTTTTTCTTCAAGTTTCCACACTGACCTTCACTGTTACATGTGCATCTTGGTGATCTGTAGCTTGGTGGTGAGATGTGTGTGTGGATCTCTCATTGGATTTAGACAGATGCAGCAAATTTAAAAGGTCAGTGAGGTCCTCCTCCCTCCCCGGATGAGACTGGAATTGCTCGTCTTGTTGAGAATGTCCCAGATTTTCATAACTTTTCAAAATCCTTTCTATTGCCCCATAGTTGGACCGGGCCTCCAGTGGTCGAGGGTAGGCAGCCAGAGTTGAAGGCTTCCAAGGATTTTCATCTAGAACTCTTGACCTTGTGTTAGGCTTGTCCTGTTTAGTACGTTCAGGCTTTTTAGGTTTGGTTTCAGATGGATGGTGATCTGAAGTGACAGACTTTACTTTACTGAACTTCTCAGTCTGTTTTAGCTGTGATGGACTTAAATCTAAATCTGATTTAATTGATCTCAAGGTTTTATCAAACTTCTTGATGGAAGGTTGTCTGTCTTCTTTATGCAAGAACAGGCAAGGAGATTTTGCATCCTCGTGTTTTACAGCTAGATGCTGTAATAAACCAGATGTTACCCTCTTTGCTTTTACATCCTGTTGCAGAGTTGAAGGTCCAGAACTAGAATCTTTTGTTTGGTTCTTTAATTGTGGAGATAACTGAGAAGCAAATTGTGCATACTTGCTTGTGGAATACTGTGTAGTAAGATCTGGGGGCACATTTGTCCGATTGTCCTCAGTGGTTCTATCAAACGTATGATTCACATTAGTAGAGTTACAGTCCTCATTACACTGAAAACCCTTGCCTGCCTGGAAGAGGATGCGGTTGAACTCGGCCGTTTTGCGTTCTAGCATCTCATTTCTCCGTGGAGCGCTGGTGTTGATGGAGGGTGAGGATATGTCTGGAGGCATTAGGAAGTCAGCGGCCACACCCTTGTGTGCTGAGTCTATGAGATAAAGCTCTGCCTTCAAGTTTTGTTTACTGTCTGCATCTATCTGGTTCGGACTGCACTCAGCCTCTGCACTTATTATATTAACTTCTGAAAGACATTTTTGGATAGGCACATATGTGGATGACTTGCTGCTGCCAAACCTGCTTCCATCACAGGACCACCGGCTCTGACAGCAGCTGATATTGCACTTGGAATCACGAGGCACTGGGCCGGGCACAATCCCAGAGTCTGTAAGGATCTTTCCCTCATTCTCTTGTAGCATTGCCTCAAATTTTCGCACGATAGAGGGGCTGTTGCACTTTCTGTCAAAACAAGGGCTTCGACACGTTTTGCGCATCAGTGGCTCTGGGGGACTGGATGGTATATCTATAGCCAAGGGGCTTGTAATGTACCAAGATGTGCTCCTGAATGGAATAGGAGGGACATCCCTTCTCTTCACGGGTAGTTCAGTGTCACCTTCCGTCTTGGTTGAATTATTTTTAACATCATCCCAGTTAATCGCTTGTCTTTCTGCTTTCTGCTTGTCCAGAGAACGAACATCTTTGCACCACTCTTTCAAGTTGAAATCTGTGTCACCTGGTTCCATTATATCTTTCTTAACCATCTCAGCTTCTCCTGGAAAGAACATCGAGTCAGTCTGGCTTCTGTGGTAATAAAAACAGATAACACTAAGCATTAACCCATCAAGCCATGTGTCTTGAACACTCCTAAAGTGTGTAGAATTACTTGTTATAATTATAAGGATGACTAGCAATTACCTCTTGACATCAGACTTCTTTCTGACCTCATCCTGGTAGCTGCACAGCTCCTCACTCACCCTAGCTATTTCTTTAAGAGCCTATCACAGATGTAATATAATTTAGACTTGCTGAGAAGATGCAACAACAAATTTTTTAAATTCCCCTTTTCTTTTTTTTTTTAAAGACTCACCGCATTAAGAGCCATTGTGTTCCTTTTATCACTCGCACAGTTGATGTCCATGTTCTGATACCCTCTGTAGGGGTTGAGCAGATCCTTTTGTCCACTGGAGATGGGCTTGCTCACAAGGTAACCGTGAAGAATATTTTCAAGCTCTGCAGTGTTAATGTCTTCGAGTTTATTATGCTCATTCTTCCCGGAGCTGCACTGCTTTGATCGCTCACTTTGGATACTAAAGTGCTGGCCATTGGGTTCATTGCTGTTATGACTGGAGTCAGTGCTGCCGTGCCTGTGCTGGGAGAGAGGCTCAGAGTAACTGCTGCTGTGGGCCTCTGAGGAGTCTGTCAGAGTGCTGGATCCAGTGCTGCCAGAATGTGTACTGAGCCTCATGCCAGTGGTTTTTGCACTGCTGTTTGGTCCAAAAGCACCTTTCTGTCGATGAGTCTTCACTTCGTTGTACAGCTGAAATGACAAGCAGTAAATTCACAAGAATGTTTAGCAATACTTCCATAAACAATATTGAATTACACTGTTTTACTATTCATTTGTTCCTTTGTTGGCTTTAATTTTGTATTTAGCAGGCCAAAAGGCTCGTGTTTTTATTCAAAGCAGATTGTTCTACTGGTATGGCTTCCAATCCAGCTCTTTTTTTTTTCTTCTTTTTTTCAAATGAATAATCGCTTCTTCAAAGTGTATTAAATTTAAATGCGTTCTTCTCAATCCCTCCTGCGGTTCTGTAAATTTCTCCCTATTATTATTATTATTATTATTATTATTATTACCACCCAATAAAAGCTCCTGACTGTAACAGAGCTTTTGCTAAGTACAAATATGAGAAATAACAAGTTAAAAATAGGTTCCTAATGACAAAAAAACAGTCAACTGGTAAAATCTCAAGTTTGTCATGTTTTCTGTATCTAAACATTGCTTGCTACAATGCACAATGGCATGATCGCTCTAACACTGTTGATGTGATTAGGATTTGAAAGCACTAATGCACCGAATGCTTTAAAATCTCTAACCACTTTCACTTTAGGTATTCTGTTCTAAAGGGCTTTGTAATTAGCAATCTAGGAATGTGTTCAAAATCAATAGGTGCACTGCACAGTGTGTTCTTTTGGGGTGTGGCAGCTTGTTTCCTGGGCTTGGTTTCCATCTGCAGACTCACCTCCTCAATCTTTTGCTGCATGTCCCTGAGCTGACTCTCCCACTCCTTCCTCTCCAAGTCAAAGCGCTCCAAAAGCTCGGATTTCTCCCTCACCCAGTCCCTCTCACTGTGCTCCAGTCGGCAGCGTAGGTCCATTGCTGCAGTATGGGTGTCTGCCAGCAGCCTCCGCTCTTCCTCTCTTTCCCTCCTTACTGTGTCTCCAGACTCACTATTCACTGTTCTTTTGGCCTCCAACTGAAACAAGAGAGAGGGTGAGACATTTAATGAGCGCCACAGGAAAGCAATGGACTGCAGAGTGTATTTTCACAGGAAATAGAAAGCAAAGTTTTGAGGGAATGTGGAAATAAAGGGGTCAAGAGGACAGAGAATTTCTGGGTGGGTGGGTGGGTGGGTGGCTGGTATGCCCATAGGATATAGTACTGTAAATCTCTCCTCACACTCACCACATAGGATATCTATTCTTAACCTTAAGTGTGTAGGTACAAGCCATCTAGTCTATCATGGCATCCATGGCCCTCTAGTACTGCCACAACATGTTCTTTTCACCTCATAATCTGTAAAAAAAAAAAAAAAAAACGAGGCTCTCAATTAAAAAAAAACTGTTACTTGGACTAGCTATTAGGTACTTGGATGGAGTAACTGTCATTATGACTTTCGGACACTTTTATGATTTGGACAACGTATTAGTGTGATTTTTCTTTTTGTGTTGTCATTTATTACAAACGGAGACAATCCATACTTTTTTTTTACTTTCCTGAGCAGTGAAAAGTCAGCAATTAGCTGTTTCAAACCCATGCAGCCATTTCCATTTGTGTTCCAGTTAATCACCTTTGTTAATACTAGGACACATTCCACAAGCTATAAAGAAGGACAGGCTTAAATTTATACCCAATTCTCTGTCCTTGAGCTGGCAAAGGAAATAAATAGTGGCACAGCATCAGGGTGACATGGAAGAATTATGGGCTGTCCTTGATGTATTTTTAAGTCCATCATTAACATTTCTGTTGTTTGTTAGGAAGCAACAATAAACTCTGCTCAGTGCATATTCAGAAAGACTTGCATTCAGCATCAGATTCTGAGCTTTCTGGTCATAATCATAACATACAATATGATTTTAAATTTACAGGATTAAACAATCAAAGCAATAGAGCATGTCACAGGTACTGAAGAAAAACTAAACGAATTGATTCACAATACTATGACAATGTACTGGTGTGTACCTCTTGGTGTACCCAACATGCACCTCTTAAGCATGTGTCTGTAACCCTGGCAGAAGTTTATAGGGCATGGTTATTTGGCATGGTTTTTATTTGTTTAACCTCTGTAACCAAGACTTCTTTCACCAAGAAATCCCGTAAATTACACAACACTTAAAAATGTCTTAAAAAGAGTGTTTTTAACATATTGTTGTAAGGAATTTCCTAAGCACCATTAGACAAATGGCCTTAAATAAACTGTAATTTGACTATATTGTTTTAAGTACTGCGGTTCATTGGTGCACCAGTATTCATAGTCGTGTTTTTTTTTAATACACTTTTCATATGGACCCTCTAATGTCTTGCCTTTTGGTAAACAGTTCACTGCTCTACCATGTGCCCCAAAACACAAACAACGCCTAAAATAGGACAGTGTTTCATAACAACAAAACCAGATTCAAACATGGCCTGTATAAACAACAAACCACTGGATCAGTTAAAAAATATGGACGTAGCTGGTAACTGCATACATTGCCTTAGGTGGATTGGCTCTGAGTATTTACAAACCAAGGGCATGTGAAACGACGCACTGAACATTTTCTTCCATGTGATCAGCCTCGAAGGAAACAGGCGGCTCCCTTAAAGTTCAGCTTCAAATGTGATTATTGCTGTGGCTGTGTGGCTGAGGCTCTGTCTCTGGGTAAGAGTGTCACAGAGGCAGTCCTCTATAAATAGGCAGCAAGACCAATGCCTTAGCATCTCACATTCCTAAGGGTGGGGCGACAGGGACACATATTCACCACCTCCATTTTAAAAATATGCAAGGAAGTGCCCTGGCAAAAACATAACCATGAATGCCTGGTAAACCTGGGGCGTCCTCAGTGGCCGCAGTCTAAGCTGTGGTAGGATGTGGGAATTGGTGAAAACAGCGTTTATATTTTCATTTGACTCCTCCCTGAAATCTATTTTCAGTGCCAGGTAATACTTTAGTATGGTATGTGGAACCAAATTGCTGTTTTTTCACATTTTTATGGAAGGCAAGTGGTATTGTAAATTAAAAGATTTGCTGGTAATGTGTTAAACTGTGGTAAATAAGGCAGAGCGTATTTTTCTTTTAATACAGCTTCTTTTAAAGGCCCCAGGAATCTCGCATTTAATTAGTTAATGTACATCTGGTGGGGAAATGCATAGGAGAATTATGGACAAATCATAATATTTGAAGGACTGCATGTACTTTGCCAGAATTTATTACATTTTTATGTAAACTGGGGCATCTTTATTATATTAAAATTGCATAGTAAAAACATAGTATTCGAGTGATCTTTTTTTGAGGCGTAAGAAAAATACATAAGAAAAATTTGGGACAATTTGTTGCCTTAGCAAATTCAAAGGACTGTAAGTAGTGTTTACTCATATTTTCTTTCTCCTCTTCCATCACACTTGTTGCACTGACTTGTTGCACATCTGGTGTCACATCAACATTTGGTATATTTTACTCCCACAAATGATAAAGCTAACCTTTTCGATAGGCTTTAAAAAAAATATTGGCGGCACGCTTTGGAAAGTGTTTCAAATCAAGATTAAAGCCATGTACGACTATCCAGACTAATATGTATCGAATATGCCAGGACATCCTAGCTGAGGTGCATCCACCCCTCCAGAATTCCACAGCACTACTCCTCTGCATCTCCTCTGCCCTGAAGAGTACACTGCACTACTGTATTAGGAGAGCATAGCAATGAGTCACCGGAAGGATAATGCATAAACTACCAGAGGGGATTATAACTGCTCTGAGTCCAAATGATAAATACACTAGACAGTCTGGACTGTGTCTTTATAAGGGTGTCAGGAACAAAAGGGGGAGTTCTGTGAGAAAGGGGAAAGTGAATCAGGGATGATGTTTTGATATATAAAGAGGCAGTGTCTCTACCTTCATTGCTCATTTTGTTCAAATTCAAAATATGTTTCTTGCATTTGAAAGTAATATTACTTGAGCGCATTCAACCCAGTAGACAATAAGCTCAGCTATTGGCTAAACAAATTGGCTTTTTTTCTTCTTCTTTTTACAATGTGATAAATTATCAGATTACTCATCATTCGCTTGTGGTGATTTGTGATCCTAATGTTTACCTGTAATGAAAATGTTAGATTTAAAACAAACATGCCCACTGTGTGCACTAATTGTGCATAAATCCCCAGGATAAAAGAAAGAAAGAAAGAAAGAAAAATCTTGATGGAATGTTTTCAAATAGTTGTGGCTGAGTTCAGTCCAGGCCAAATGCATGATTGGGGCTTTGAGGCTACCACTGCCACCTGCAATCAGCCAAATCAGCTTTGAAAGCAGCTTGTTAGAGATGTTCATCCACAACCTCCTCCTCGATCTGCACGCACCTGTGCAATCCTGCACTTCAGCTCTGCCCTTTCCAGCTCCCATGTGCCCTGGTCCCTGGTGTACTGCAGCTGGAGCTCGGTGCGTTTACTCTCTTCGCTTTTCACCTCCGACTGCACCTCCTCCAGTAACGTCTTCAGATCCAACAATATCCGCCTGTTTTCTCCGCCCTGCGACAAGCAAGACAAAAAAAAAAAAAAACAGCGAAAGCTCACCATTAAAATATGGGACGGGATCAGTGAGTGAGAGTGCCATGTGCCCGTGCGATTGATTCCTGCATTACTTGGACGTCTGCCACTTCTCTCAAAAGCGTTTCTTTCTCTTTCATCCAGGCGTCTTTTTCCTGACCGTGACGCCTCCTGAGCTCCTCGAACCTCTTTCTGAGGCGTAAATGTTGGCTCTGCAGGTCTGCGGATGGCGACGCTGCACCTCCGAAGCCAGATCGCTCGGAAAGCTGCCCTAATCCTCGGAGTGGACTCCGGCTGCGCTTCCTGTCCCTGTCCCTCTCCTGCAGGGAGCAAGGCACAAACTCCCAGCCGTGCGCCTGACACACATCGCCACCGTAATAGCCCGCGCCGTTTCCGAGCGCATTCCACATCTCTCTCGAGCACTCTCAGACCGCACGACAGTGCAGAAGTGTTGTGAAGGGGATGCCGCTTCAGTCCTCCCTCGGCACTGAGAGATCAGCCGAACCCGGCCATATTTCTTTGTGCGCGCATTTGCTGTCTCCATGTCAGCGTAGGAGCTCCGGTCACCCTGTCACACTCCACCGACACACCCACATACAGCGTTTTACTACTCCACATACTCAGCCAGCGCGCATTTCCCCACTGTCTTTACTTAGCCCACAAACATTCTGGTGTTAGCTTTCATCCGGCTCCTTCACACAGGAGCCGGATTAGAAGAAGCACAACACACTCTGATGTAAGCGTTTATACTTTATATTTACTCCCTGTAGCTATCCGGCTCACCTCCATTGCATTACACTTAAATACCAATAAAAGACTGCGCTTTTGGAATCTACTGGAATTCCACGCATGCTGTTTTGTTTCCTTACTAACCTGCAGAGGAGCCCTTTTTGAAACAAACACAAGTCGTCCCTCTAGGCTCCGTTTCTCAGTGCAGTCCCAGTGATCAGAGCAAAAACGAAGCGTGAAGATGTCTTACCTTGGAGCATTCTGCACTCCCTTAAAAAAAAAGAAGTGTAAAAATCGCCGGTGAATGATTATGACAGATGCATCCGTGGAAAGCTTATTTTCCGCTGTGAATACTTGGCGAGTTTGTGCGCATCTCTTTCCCACACAGCTGCTAATAACGGCCCATGTGACGCCAGTTTCCAGAGGGAGTCTCGAAGCACACACTCCTCCTTCACACAACACTTTGCCATTCTAACCTATTACAAACGCTACCATTTTCCCTGGATCTTTTACACAATAGAGATATGCAGCCACTTCCAGAAGGATTGGCGCCCTTCAGGAAAATGAGCAACTGATGATGATATAGCTTTAAACAAAGTTCTCTCTCTCTCTCTCTCTCTGAGAAGGCTTTAAAAAAAAACCTTGGTCCGGGTTCTATTCCCACCCAATGCCCAAACACCAGGCACTGGATGCAGTACCAGTCCGAAGCATCAGGATGGTCCGATGTAGCGACCCCTCGACAGGAGCAAAACAATCCTATAAATAATATTTATTTGGTGAAGCCTCATCTGGTTTTCATGCAGAACATTTTAACAGTCCTATATATTCTTATGTTTGCACATCTGGTCTCTCCTTTTATTTTCAGCTCATAAGTTTTCACTCAGATGTTATTTGGATAGTCATAATTTGCCTGCCAGAGCCATCTAAAACACAGCTCCTGATACCATCAATCTCCATAAACGTTCCTGGACCACCAACCACAAAACAGACACACAACATCAATAATATAATACCACCATCTTTCACTGTGGGTTTGGATGCCTTTATTTGCAATCCAATTTTCTTTACTAATCCTACAGTGGGTGGGGTGAGCAAGGCACAACATACATCTCTAATTGTAGTTTTGACTGCTGCAGTTTGCGGGTTGCTTTCAGGAACCATGCTTGTGCAATTTCTTTGTGCAACCATTCCAAGCAGCTTGTAGCTGTGGATGTGGTTGCTTTTGAGTTTCATTCTGGACAACTTCATTCAAGTATCAACAAACCATGCAAATTTGTCTTTTTTTTCTCAAGTTTTCACCTGTTATAAACTTTGAAAAGTCTTTCTTATGGCCCATAATGTACCTTTTTTATTTCTGGAGCTGATCACAATATACAGTACTGTCTGCTATGACTGGTGATATTGTGTTAGGATTCTTAGAAATATACAGATGGATGCAAGTGCAGGTTGATTTCACTTTAATAACAGATAAGCAAAGCAAACAATATCCAAGGGGTAAACTAGCTCAAAATGAAATCATATGCAAATCATGTATAGTGTACGTACATGTACAAAGAGACAAAACACTGGGTCAAAACCTGAATGTAACATGCATGGAAAATAGCGTTTGGCAATGACTGGTTAGATCGACACTGAACATTACATTGCATTTAAGAACTGAACCCGAAATGGAAAATGTTTCCCCTAGGTGTAGATTTTCAACACTGTAATCTTGTGAGTCTTAATGACTGATGTGCAATCAGAATGATAACGTAAAGCGTAGGAGACCTATAAAATTGATTTTCAGATCACAGTCATTGTTACAAACTCAAAACATGAGCTGGTCAAGCAGTAACACCAGCAAACAACAATTAATGTTTTTTCCATATACATTTAATAAGAAACCTTTTCTCCTAAACAATTTCCTCCATCAACATATCTTCAACATGTCAACAACAGCAATAATAAAAATATTAACGTGTCTTGATGCCAATTGCTGACACTGATAATTCATAAAACATAATTTCACTTACCACATGAATAGACTGAAGTAAAGATGCAAAGGTGGGTTCAATGTAGGATGGAAGTGTGTAGTATTTGGCTGAGTAACTGTAGTCCATGCGTAAAATTCTGGAAAACCTCCTGTACTTTGTATAACCTTAATGACATGGCCAAAATTAATTGAAAAACGGCAACCAAACAAACAAACAAAAAACAACATGGCTGCAAAGAAAAGGAAACGGGGTTATAAAACAAAGAAAAGGGTGAAAAGAAAGACCAATTTGAATATAGTGGCATATGACAGAGATGAGAATAAAACAAGAATGAGGATGAGCAAAATGATAGGCTGAAACATCTGGATGAGTGGATGAGGAAAAGGAATAGAAAACAAAAAGAGGTCAATGATGTAAGGCAAAAACAGAGTAATTGTGAGAAATTCTGACACAAAAACACTAAACTTGTGCATCAGCCTAAAGTACTTCTGTAAATCAGATTATAACGTAAGAAAACAGCATATCATCTCATATTTGCTGCATGAACTTTGAAAGTTTGAGGAAAAAGCTGAATTCTGATGAATGGTAATTGCTATTATATAGTATGATATACAGTATGACATGCACTATTGTAGTAATATGATAATTGACATGCACTATTCTGAAACAACGTGTTAGTGTAGACTTACAGAGAGAGGTTCTTCAGTTTCACGATCTTCTGGTTTGGGAACATCTAATCGGTCAATAAAACTTTGGAGATCCTTCCTAAAGGTTTTCATTTGTGCATTAATGCGGTACAGAAGCTCATGCTCACGTATTCGGCTTCCATCATCATCCTCATCCAATCGGCCAAACAGCTCACCGTTCGTGACATAGACTCTTGCTTCTGCAATTATGGTGCTCGTGTCAGCAATCAGTCTGTCAATGGTCCGGCTCAGACGTTCGGCCTCCATGCGGATATCTATCATTTGCTGCCGGTCCTTGAGACTTCGGGATAAAAAACGGCTCTCTGGAGAGTACAGTGAGCGTGTAGGAGTAAGGCATCGTATATTGCGTACTTCCTCAGAGTCGCTTTCTCCGCCAATGGGGCCCTCACGTTTGCGATGCGGTGGGAGGCGTGAAGAGTCATCATCACTCTCTCTCCGGCCTCCATCACTTTCAGCATCGCTGTCTCGTGGGCTGGGTCTGATGCCTAGGTGTG
Organism: Clarias fuscus; assembly: GCA_030347435.1. Lineage (NCBI taxonomy): Eukaryota > Metazoa > Chordata > Actinopteri > Siluriformes > Clariidae > Clarias > Clarias fuscus. Next base: position 25,397,014 of record CM059207.1, on the reverse strand, counting down.
AGGCGAGGTCATAGCGCTGCATGTTTGACAGCAGTATGCGATTTTCATACTGGAGCTGCATCACTTTGCCGCTCAGCTCGTTGATCTGTAGCCTAGCAGCTTTTAGCTCTTCCTGCAGAGCCTCAGCCTTGGACCCATCCACCCCTGCACCACCATGACGGGAACCATCATGTGACCCAGCCTTATACTTGAGCTTGTTAAGCTCTGTTGTCACTCTTTTGTTCTGCTCCTCCATGTCAGCCAGATTGCGACGCAACAGCTCTGCTTCATCCTCCACCAGCTGCAGTTGCTGCCGCATCTCAGATAACACCTCACTTTGTTCCCGTGTTGAGGGGTCTGCTGAGCCCCCACCGAGCTCCTCTCCTCGGAGATCATCAAGTTCTGCCTTCAGACCACGGTTCTCAACCTCCAACTCCACAATCTTGCGGCCCAATATGTTGGCCTCCTCTTCTACCAGGCGGAGGCGCAGCTTCAGCTCTGACTCACGTGTGGTAGGGGGACCACCAGCCTCACCCTTAGGGAGGGGACTGTCAACATCACCATAGAAGGAACGGTACTTTTGCAATTCCTGCTCCAGACGGTCTTTCTCTTTGTCAATTTTTGCCATCTTCTTCCTCATTAGTACAGCTTCTTCTTTAATCAGGGCCAACTGGCATTTCAGGTCATCGTTTTCTTCCTACAAAGACCATTTTAAATAAATGATAGTTCTGTTTATTTGTCCATATTTTCTGAATATTGCAAATTATTAACTGAATTTTAAGTAAAATACAACAAGAGGCAGAAAGATCTGAGCAAACCCATGAAGCAAAACTGCTTGGAGCTCAGCTCCTCCTAGATTAGGTGCCAGATGTTTGTGGACGCCTGAACATCATGCCTATATATGGACCTTTTCCCAAACTTGGAAGCTTGTGATTGTACAAAAATGACTTTTGACGCTGTCGTAATATGATTTCCCTTTTCTATAACTTGGGGAGCCCAAACCTGTTTTAATATGACAATGTCACAGAGAATGGTCCATAAAGACATGATTTGGTGAGGTTGGTCTGGAAGAACTCATGTACCCTGCGCAGAGCATTTGGAAATGGAATGCTCACTGTGCACCAAGCCACCTAACCCAACACCAATGCCTTAAATCTGAAACTAGATGTTCAAACAGCACATATGGGTTTAATGTTCACGATGTACACAAACCTTTGGCCAGAGCTCTAAACCACGGCAAGGAACAAATCTTTGTCTAAACCAAGATGCCACATTAATAATATTTATCATAGTATTAATACTGTTTCTGCATTCTTAAATTAGAGCACGATTTAAAAGGAGGCATATGCGTCCTTATAAGTTCCAGTGTAATTACACAAAGTGCAATAATACTGTTTCCTTGTTTTACCTCCGTTGGAGTCTGTGGAGCCCTCTTTTCTGTTTTCTGTGCATCCTTGCCTTTTCGTTTCAGAGATGCCTGATGAAAATATTTATTAAACATATTTGTTAATGATAAATCAAAATAATATTGCTGTAAACAGTCACTTCTAGTATATCTTAACAACTTTGAAGTGCAGTGGCATAGCATTAAATGATTATTATTTAATAACAAGTTATAAAATAACTAATATTAGTTTGCTAATATTTGCTAATGTCCTCACCTCTTTAGCTTTCTCCAACTCAATCTGTAAAGCTTGCTTAGTCACCTCCACTTCAATCAGCTTCTGCCGCAGTCTTTCATTCTCCTCCTCTGTTTTTGCCCTTTTCTCTTCCACATTTTCCAGTTCATTATGCAATCTGACAGACACATCCTTTGCCACCTGGATATAAAGAGAGGGCTAGGGTCAAGTGTCTTAATGAATGACGTTATGTAGATGACTTGGAGCACGTCTAGATGATATCTTGGTGTACTGTAACATTTTTTTTTACTTAGCATTATTCCTTGTTACTACTGAGAGTCCATTCATCCATCTTCCATATCACTTATCCTGTGCAGGGTTGCAGGCTGTTGCATACGTGGCACAAGGCAGGGTCCCATCCATTGCATGGTACAGACATAATCTTATCCTACGGACCAATTTCAAATGTAAATCAGCCTACAACCCATGCCTTTGGGCTGGGAGAACGTGTGGAAACTCCATGCTCCCAGACCCCAGATCATCAAGCTCAGCCTAGAGGTAAAGGCACCTGCGCTAACCACTAGCCAACATGCCAAGACCTAAAAAGATGACATGATGATTCTATCGAAAACTTTCTTTTTTTTTTCATTGATATAAGGGAACTACAGTATTGTACAGTTCCATTGTTCAACATGGGGAAGATCATCTCTCTCATAAAACTTTTATATATCTTTTGATTTGTGTCATTTAATGTGTAAATTTCCGTTTCCATTTAAATACTTACAGAATTTGGTGGTACCATCAAGAGGACATGTTTATTACTTTTAGCATACAATGTTATGTTTTAACTCTGAAGCTGCAAGTGGTGTCTCTTTAATGAACTTTTAGGGTAAAGCATTAAAGATACGTCCTCAATGGTTATCACCACCCCAGGAGGGAACGTGTAATTTGGTGCATGCACTTTTCATAACCTGGATTCTCTAGTCGAATTTTCACTGTACCTTTAAATCTTGCTCCAGACTCCGCACCAACTCCCCGTCGATCTCCCCGGTCTCTGCGTATCTCAGACGCTTCCGTTCCGCCTTGCGCACGCGGTACTGCAGGATCCGGCAGTTTTTATTGGCTCTGACGAGCTCGCGCCGCATATCTAACAACTGGCACGCGTCTTCCTCGTAAAAGGTGTCTCTCATCTCCTCCATCTCCGCCCGCATTTCTTCGATTTCATGCTAGCACACACAGCAAGCAGGATCAATCAGAACCTCCGTTATCACAAGCGATGCTGTAATTTTTGGTAATTTGTTTTTGTGCGACAAACAGACCTACCTTAAGATTATCGTTTTCATCGTTCAGTCTCTCGATCTCATCTCGTAAATCTCGTTCGACATGGGCTTGATTAGGCCTGAGGGGTGTCTCGGGTGAGAGCTCCATGCCGTTTCCGGGCGAGCTGGCCACCTTCGCGTGCATGGCCCCTTCTTTCTTCAAGCTCTTATTCATGTGAAACTGTATTAACTCAGACTGTAAGCACCCTTCCCTCCAGAAGCCAGGCCCGCATCCCACGGTGCTGTTAGCAGCTTGTTTAGCGCAGCTCGCAGCCCCGTCTTTTCCTCTCTGATTCTTCGTTTTGCCTTGGGATGATTTCGAGGAGCTCGGCTGATCGGACACCACGCGATCGCCCTTTAGAGGAGGATCGTCCGCGTCTTCCGTAGAGCTATGGCGCTCCTCGATCTTTTTGGCCTTCTCCGCGCGTCTGAGGGTGGGACTTTCAGCACCGCTCGGGTGGACAGCAGCCGCTCCTTTCGCCGCCTGTCTGTCTTTCCCCGCGCTGGCGGCCACAGGAGAACTGCTCCGGCTGCTCTTACCGCCTTGTTTTGTTGAAGCGGGTTTAGCCGAAGCGCTTTTCGAGGGCGTTTTCGATGTCGCGTCTTTAAATCTGGCCGGTGAGGGCGCCCGTTGCTGCTGCTTCACGGTGCTATTGTCTGCCTGGCGCGGATCGGCAGCGCCGCCACTGGCGGAATTCATGGCGTCGTGTGCTAGTGATTAGACGTCGCCCATCGTCCATTACCCTTAGCTGTCCAAAGAGTGGAGAATTAATCTAAAATCATCATCAACGCAAATTCGTCGCGACAGAAACGCTCCTATGTGCACTGACTGCGAAACATCACCTTGTGTCGCCTATAAGGAACTCACTATCACATCCACTGTATGAAAACACTCCACTGAAGAATTTAGCAATTTACAATCATATTTAATCGGGGCATCGCCGGGAATGGCACGGAAGCCAGATCTTTTGAGTGAACTCGGCAGCAGGTTATTATAGAATCACAGACCGGGTGTTTACGCATGGCTTATTCCTAAAAACATGAAATAATTTTGTAGCCTACTTTGTTACAAACAAGCGTTATTATGTCCTGTAAACAATGCTCTATTCAGCAGCCATGTGTGGCCTCTGGATCAGCTTCGAATCATGACTCCCATAAGACTCAAATTAAATGATGGATTAGAAATAGTCTGACATAACACTGGTTTTATCTTTTTTTTTTTTTTAATGAAAAGCGTCCCGACACAGGCGTTATTAGTGAAATTATAAGCAGTATTATGCCCTGTCTAAAGTAAAAGAGCCTATTATCGAGTAGTGTTGATAAATAGTCGAGCTGTCTTTGCATTCAAACCATTTATGCTATCCTTTAAGCCATTTAGGCCTGTGTAAACTGAGTCGCATTATTTATAACCTTTACAAGGTGACTGTCTAAAACAAGAATAATTAATAGGATCAACTTTATCAGGTGCAGATTTTGCAAATAGATCTGCCTCTTTTCCCTTCCATATTTATTCCTTGTTTAGAAGATATAGCCCTTACCGTTTCAGCATCCTGTATTGTCCAGCAATAATGAGCGGTGTGGGGGAAAGATACACACCATCCGGCGATGCAGGACCACCAGCGGACATCCACCGGAAAGAGGCGGGTGCGCAGTGACGTCACAGTCGGGCGGGGTCTTCATTGCATTTTCCCGAGTTCACTCGCTGTCTTTATTCACTGGTGTAAATACTGTGATATTTATTAGAGATTGGTAATAATATCTGAGATCTAAAGAGGAAATAGAATAATGAAACGGGATCTGTGTGGCAGCTGAGGGTGTATAACAAGTATATAACAAGGAATGAGCAACAAATGAGCAATGGTGGGGAATCGATCGCTTGAATTCAAACAGAGATAATTCTGCCTAGCAACCGTGATGCCAGCACTTCAAATTGGTTTGTTTCCCCGTATAGCTTACACATCCCTGAGTTAGATAAACAGGCTATAAAAAGATATGCACAATTTGTTGACATCTGATCATCACACCCTTATGTGCGTTTTGAACGCACATTAATTAATGTGCGTTTTGAACGCACATTAATTCCAGCTAATTTTTAAAAAAGTGCAGCCAGCCTTCATATTCAGAAAGTGTTCACTGGGGTTGATGTCAGGGCTCTGTGCAAGAGACTCGACAACGTCTTCCCCAACCTTAAAAAACTGTCTTTGTGGAGATGTGTCTAATGTGCACAGGGATGCTGCCATGCTGGAAATTAAAATGTTACACCCATCAGAGACATCCTATATTATTGTGTATTTTAGTCTTGTGTGGCAACAGCATGGGGAAGGACTCACATATGGGTGAGGTGGTCAGATGTCCACAAACATATGGCCATATAGTGAATTTCCAACAGTTTCTGAAGTGCCAGTTGATTGTGTGTTACTAATTAATCTCTCTGATGAAACACATGCTCCCTATGCTGCCCAATATTACACTTTTAACCACTGTCCCTTTAATAGAAATGATGATGGTACATTTATGAAGAATTAAAGACACACACTCTTCTTCTACAATGTTTTCAGAAGACAGGTTCACAACACAGAAGGGAAATTTTCCCCCCAGTTTCCTGTAAAGAACTGGCAGCAGGGAGCTGTGCACTGGCACTTGGGGTTTTGGATTGTTCCCTGTTTGACATTCAATGTGGTATGTCCATAATTGGATTCAGGAACTGGGTGTTATTTTATATATATATATATATATATAGTAAATAAATTCTACATTACTATAAATCATCATCATCCTTACCATGATGTAGTGTTGTAAGTTAAATTTTTAATTCAAAGCTGCACCCTTGATTATCCTGTATCTTGTACAATTAACTGAAAATGTTTTTTTTTTTCTCTTGAATGGATGCATTGAATTAAGCCTGATAGTAAAAATACTGTGGTTGCACATGTTAACATGTTTCTTGGAGCCATTTGTCTGGGTAAATCTCTAAAAAATTAAGTAGCAGTGCATCATGTAGGGATACAAAATATCTCATTTGAGTAGAAAGGGGGAGAGAGGAAACATGTACTGTTGCCATAGGAACTTTTGTCTGTATTGCTGCGTTGACCAGGAGGAGGAGAGATGCTGGGCTCCGATTGGTCCTTAGGGATCTTCATCGTCTATGATTGATGGAGAGAAAGGGGTATTGGACCCCGCGGAGCGGCTGGGGTGGGTGGGACCCCAAGAAGCAGCTGGTGTGTTATTGTGCTGTTACCTTATGGCAGTTCATAAAGGAACAAGATTGAATAAGAAAGTTACATGTTAAGAAAGAGGATGGAAAGAGGCTTTTTTATTTTTTTTTATTTTTTACAAGTACTATACATTTTAAGGTGATAAATGCAATCATGAAAATGACCTGATGTGAATAAGACTGTTTTAATATGGCCTAGTGCTGGTAATTTCTTTTTTTTTCAAAATTTTTTTATTGAACAATTATCATATATGAACATATAAACAACAATGAATTAAATGTATTATTAATAGATCAAAATAAAAAGAAAACTGAAAAACTCCCCACCCACCCCGAACATACACTAAAACCTACACAAACACACACACCACACACACACCCCTGCATCCTTCAGCTCAAACAAATCTGTATGAAATAGATTGGTCATGCATACACTGATGCATGACCCAGTTTAAATAATCATTCAGGCAGTACCTGTAGGTTTGCAAAATAAGCAATAAATGGTTGCCATTTGTGAAAAAAAATATTAGTAGACCCTCTCAGTGTATATTTTATCTTCTCTAGTTTAAGAAAAAATAACAAATCTTTAATCCACTGAGAGATAGAGGGACACTTAACAGACTTCCAATGTAAAAGTATGGAACGTCTAGCCAACAATGATGAGAAGGCGATAACCTCTTTATGTGCGGAACTCAATGGAACTGAATCATCTGTAATGCCGAATATGGCAGTTAATGGACATGGCTTCAACTGTACCCCAAGTATAGTGGTCATGAGATTGAAAAATCCTGTCCAAAAGTTGTGCAGGTTTGGGCACAAAAAGAACATATGACTTAGATTGCAAGGAGAGGCGCGGCACCTGTCACATCTATCCTCAACGTCAGGATATATTTCAGCTAGCCTTGATTTAGAATAATGGATTCTGTGCAAAACCTTAAACTGAATAAGACTGAGACGGGCGCAGGAAGAACTGGAGCGTATACTGTCTATGGCTTTCTCCCAAGATTCTTCACTCAACTGCAATCCCAGTTCATTTTCCCAAGCAGACCTGGTTTTAGCGATTTTACAATCACTAAAAGATAAAATAAAATTATATATTCTTGAAATCACACCTCGCTGATACGGATTAAATGTGATCAGACTTTCCCAGGGCTGCTTGGGAGGTATAGAAGGAAAATTGGGAAAACACTTGGATACAAAGTTGCGAACTTGAAGGTAGCGAAAGAAATGAGCAGCAGGCAGCTCATACTCTGAGGACAGACTAGCAAAACTTTGAAATACTCCATCTTCATATAAATTATACAAGTCTGTGATGCCTTTGTCGTGCCATGATAAAAATGCCGAATCTAAAAGTGACGGGGGAAACAAATGATTTTTATGCAATGGACCCATTGCTGACGCAGATCCAAATTTAAAGTGCCGTCTAAACTGATACCAAATCTTCAGTGTATTAAGTACAACTGTGTTATCAGTATATTGAGCGGGTTTGATTGGAAAGGAAGTGCAAAGTAGAGCTAATACACAGGATGGTTTACAAGACAATAACTCTAATTTGCACCATGGGGATTCAGATGAGTTTATCCAAAAATTTAATTTTTGAATATGTGCAGCCCAGTAGTAAATTTGAAAGTTAGGCAGAGCAAGTCCACCACTAAGTCTACATCTCTGTAGTAAGGTCTTACGGATTCTAGGAGGTTTCCCAGCCCAAAGAAAAGAGATTATGATTTTATCCAAGGAATCAAAAAAATACTTAGGAAGAAATAAAGGAACTGATTGAAAAAAGTAGAGAAATTTAGGAAGAATGGTCATTTTAACTGCATTGATTTTTCCGGTTAAAGAAAGAGGCAAATTGCTCCATCTTTGAAAATCAGATTTCACATCGGAAATAAGAGAGGAGAAGTTGGCATGAGAAAGGTCAGATAGAGAACGAGTCACTGTAATACCAAGATATTTAAAACCTGAACAATTGAGTTTAAAGGGCAGGTTTAGATGCTGAAGTTGTAAAGCACTACTATTGACCGGGTAGTATTCACTCTTGTGCAAATTTAGTTTATACCCCGAGAAAGAACCGAAATTATCCAAAATATTTAAAATAACAGGAACAGAGGTTGCAGGATCAGTCACGTATAACAACAAGTCATCGGCATATAAGGATAATTTTAGCTCCAACCCATTACGAATAATACCTTTAAAAGCAAGAGAAGATCTAAGCTTAATAGACAATGGTTCAATAGCAAGGGCAAAAAGCAATGGTGACAGGGGACACCCCTGCCGGGTACCACGTCCAAGAGTAAAATAATCAGAGGTTATATTATTTGTGTGAACACTAGCTTGCGGGGATTTGTAAAGGAGGCGAGTGCTGGTAATTTCTGCATGACATACTGTATGTTAAGTTCAGAGAAGCAATCAGTGATTTTTTTTTTTAAACTATCATCTTGCCTCTGTTTTTGCAATTATATCTTTCATATAGTATATATTTTTATCTTCTTCTTTGTCTTTCGGCTGTTCCCTTTCAGGGGTCGCCACAGCGAATCATCTGCCTCCATCTAACCCGATCATCTGCATTCTCTTCTCTCACCCCAAATAACTTCATGTCCTCTCTCACTGCATCCATAAATCTCCGCTTTGGTCTTCCTCTAGACCTCCTGCCTGGCAGTTCCAACCTCAGCATCCTTTTACCAATATGCTCACAATCTCTCCTCTGAACATGTCCAAACCACCTCAGTCTGGCCTCCCTAACTTTATCTCCAAAACATCTAACATGGGTTGTCACTCCGATGAACTCATTCTTGATCCTATCTATCATTGTCACTCTCAACGCGAACCTTAACATCTTCATCTCTGCTACCTCCAACTCTGTCTCCTGTCTTTTCTTCAGTGCCGCTTGTCTCTAAGCCATATAGCATTGCTGGTCTCACCACTGTCTTGTACACCTTTCCTTTCATTCTCGTTGATACTCTATCATACAATACACCTGACACTTTTTCCCACCCGTTCCAACCTGCCTGTACATGCCTCTTCACCTCCTTTCCACACTCTCCGTTGCTCTGGATGGTTGACCCGAAGTACTTAAGGTCCTGCGCCTTCTTTACTCTGCTCCCTGTAGTCTTACCGTTCCACTTAGGTTCCTCTCATTCACACACATGTATTCTGTCTTGGTACGACTAACCTTCATTCTTCTGCTTTCCAGAGCGTAATCTGAACCTCTTGACCTCTCTAGATTTTCCTCCACCTGTTCCCTGCTCTAGCTACAAAGCACAATGTCCTCTGCAAACATCATTTACCATGGAGACTCCTGTCTAACTTCATCTATCACCTCTTCTACTCTTCATTCTCTTTCATTTTCCTCATTCATCAACTTTTCAAAGTACTCCTTCCATCTTCCCATCACCCTCCTGGTACCTGTCAGTAAATTTCCGTCCCTATCTTTAATCACTCTAACATGCTGCACATCCTTTCCATCTCTATCTCTTTGCCTTGCCAACCTGCACAGATCCACCTCTCCCTCCTTACTATCCAACCAGGGGTGCAAAAATGGGGTATGCAGTAGTATATGCAGTGCATGAGGGCGCCGCACGGAGGGGGCGCCATTGTGAAAAAAAAAAATCTTTGAAAATGGTCTTTAATAAAGCTTTTAAAATATTTGAAAAAAATATATTTGTTAAAAGACTATTTTTGTTTAGCATTTTAAACGAGTAAAAAACAAATCAATTGAGCCCCACCCTCCTATAGTTGCCAGACTGTCACGTATGCAAAATGGACAGAAGAGGGACATTTTCTGGCGCGCAGAACAGAAAAAGAAAAGAAAAAGAAAATGAAAAACAGTGTCTTAAAATGAGGACAGCAATGTCAAAGTGGATAAAAAGAGATAGGTCGGGCCTCCGAGTGGCGCAGTGGTTAATCCGGAGATCGCTAGTTCGAATCCCGGGTGGTGCTGTAACCTCTCGCAGCCGGAGGTCTAGAGAGAGCTGATTGGCCGAGCTCTCTCAGAGGGGAGGGATGAGAGGTACTTAGTGCTCCCACATTAATCACGGCTCTACAGCCAATCAGGGGCGTCTGTGAGCTCGCGCAACGGAGGGAGCGGATAGCGCTGTCCTCCGAGTGTGTTACGCCGCCCCCAACGGTGCGCGAGCGAGCAGTTCGAAAAGATGCGGTCGGCTGGCGTCACGTGGTTCGGAGGAAGAGAGAGATAGGTCAAGCTTACCAATCATTTGGTATTACTGTAACCCCCCATTGTAAGCTTTTTGTAAAGAGGATTCTCAAAACGGCTTGAAAATCCACACAGTTTCTAAAAATTATGCAATTTAAATTTATTAATGCATGAGCTTTTTTTCTGTTTCTGTTGTAATAACAGTGCTAATGAAATTACATCACTGTTTAGCAAATACAATCATTTTAATGCTTTGTACATGAGTGTTCATTAAAAAGACGTCTTAAAGGCCTGATCTAAGACACACACACAATATAAATTATTTATTTAGACTTTAATGTTTTAATCACTTACATTTTTGCATTTCTGGTAGTTTTTAAGCACTCTTTCATAGTGTCTAGAAATATGCAAGTAGTTTCATACTGAAAGTTGTCTGCTGTAGTATACTGTAGGTATAATAATAACATAATGGTATATTTACTCAGCCATGAAGATGAAGAGTACAGAGAGAAAGCAAATAAGTCAAGAGCAGGTGAAGAGAAAGAAGAAAGAGAAAGGTGAAGGGGGGGGGGATTCATGATCTTGCAAACCCCTCAGCAAATGTGCAGCTGCGCCCGTGTCCAACCTAACATACAAGTCCTCATATGCTCTTTGTTTGGCTTTTGCCATCTCTACTTTCACCAATCACCACTCTCTCACTTCTGGGGATGCTCTAAATCACTTCATCTAATTCACTCTAGAATTTCTCCTTCTCTTCTAACTCACATCCTACCTGTGGGGCATAACCACTAACAACATTGCACAGCACACCATCAATTTCCAGCTTCAGTCTCATCAACCTATCTGATACTCTTTTCACCTCCAGAACATTCCTTACAAACTCCTCTTTCAAAATAAATCCTACTCCATTTCCTTTCCTGTCCAGCCATTATATATTTTATATTATATATGTCTATTATATATTTTTATATATTTAAAAAAAAAAACAAGAAAGGACAGGACAATGAAACAGAGAAATCCCTTCATGATAGCCATTTTATTTTAAAAGCACAATGTACAAAATTGCGCGGCATATACAACATAAAAACAATTATTTAAGAAGACAAACCACAACAGCATTGCATTTTTTGGATAAATATTCAAAAGTATGAGATGCTGCTTTAAGACTGTGTTGAGGAACAACTGAATTTTCAGACGGCAATGGCAGGCTTGCGAGAATATTTTATCACCATGTGTAGTCTTTATAACTTGAACATTATGCCTCTAAAATCTTTATCTTTATCTGCTAGTAGTTTAACATCAAATCATTTTCCTTTTTTCACAATCTCATGGAAAAGCCAATGGTTCAGGAGCTAGGCATCACATAATTTAGCTGCTGTTAAGGCCCTTTTGAAGAAATTAAAATGAAGACACTCTTGTAAGTGACATAATACTTTTTTGAAAATAATATAAAATGTTGAAACATAAATAACATTGCTTGATGTTTATACTACTAGATATACTGTATGAAGCAGGGTTTATGCCAGTTCATGATGAAGTCAACTTATAATGCATAGAACAAAGCAACCGCTGTGTTAAAAGACATAAAATGCAGAATGGGCAAAACTGCTTTAGAATGAGTTCAATCTGGATAATAAAGGCATGTATGGTACAAAATAAAATGCAGAGATGGCTTTTTTTTTTTTTACTTGAGTATGTCGTGAGTGGCATGTAAACATGCTGGAATTCTGACCTGAAATCTAACACATGACAATCAGAAATATAAGGACATTGAATGCAGACACACAGAGGAAGATGACTTTTTTTTTTTTTTTTTTAAAGAATTGTTTCAATAATTGTATGCTTTGATAGAGAATTCAGGCTCCATTGATCATGACTATTCCATTCTTATTACAGGGTTGCTTATGCATAAAATCAGCAAAAACACAGCTGTAAACAGAAGGGTCAAAACTTTGTTCTTAACAAATATTTCTAATCTTATCCACCCTAACTGGTGGTAGCAAAGCCCACACAGTGACCTTTGAGCTTCCTCCAAACAGTCATATCCTCATCCCTGGCATCCTACAAAAGTACAGCTCCTTAACAAATGTCCCATCTCTTATATCCTTTCTCAAATATGCCTGCTTCTGCATCTCAATCCTTTATCTGCTCTAGTCACGCTTTGCCCTGCCCTTCCTCTTCCTCCTCCCATTTTCTGCTACCACAGGCTTCTCCACCATCTTGCCACTCACTCCATTACTGACTGCCATTCCATTAGGAGCTCCATTAGACAGTGCCTTGCCAGCCTTGGACAGACCTTCACGGCGTGGCTGGCGACGATATGTCTGGTAGTAGAAGTTCCCAAAGAGGACAATGAAGGTGAGAGCATAACCAATCAGACACCAGTGCATCCATTTAGGGAAGGGGCAGTCAGTGTAGAGCGAGAGAGCAGTATGCCCAATAGTGACATGGAACTGGACCTGCGGAGGTGGAAAACAGATGTAAAGTGAGGGTAAAAAGACATTCTGGAAGAAAGTAATTAAAAACATTACACACGACTTGCCTAAATTTTAAGCAATTCTACAATTACAGTGGTATTTTGTAATGCCTGGCCACCGGCCTTCAATTGCGTTTTTCATGATTACAAGTCAAGTACAGCTGCCTTAGACTTAAACCTACAAAAACAAATAAACGAAGAGATTTGTGGATGAGACAGTAAAAACATCATAGCACAATAAATTAAATTCAAAATACCATTTGGATAATTGTCAGGTACTTCTTCCACCATAAGTATTTCTGGATCTTGGGACCACACGCAGCCAGTCCATAATAAAGATACATAAGAACATGGATTGCAGCATTCATATGAGCACCAAAAAATGCTGTAGAGGAAAAAACAAACATTTTTTTATTAATGCTGCCATTTAGCAAAATATCATCATACGCAGGACAGATTTTCTCTAGATACATTTTTGAATGAAAAATTCTAATCCCCCAGAGTATATTTTTCAATAAAAGCTTGGACAGTAGGTCCAACTGTGATTCCAATTACTGGTTTATATGAACGCTTTTATGTATGTATGTAGGTATGTATGTATAAGTATATGAATGTTAGATTTAAGTACTATTTTTTCAAACGTTTGGGGATTTTTTTTTTCCTCCAAAGAAGCACATAGCAAAAGATTAGGTCAAATTTGTTTTATCAGTGTGATTTTTCAAAATTCTATTAATCCAACTCCCACATTCTTTTCACATAAGATAAATCAGTTTATGGAGTTGAATTAAAATATACAATAAAGTAACAACATGCAAGAATTAAATCAGTATATCAATGTGTTGGCTGTTTTTTTATTTTTAAAAAGCAAACTTGTGCTTTGATTGTGGTTTTGATACTTAGTCTCTGGCTGCAAATTAAAAACAAAGACAAAAAGTGTTGAGTTTTCTTGCACACAAAACCGTTAATTACAAAAATATTATATATATTTTTTATTTCTAAAATATTGCTGTTAAGTGCATCGTGGCTCTCAACAGCATCACCACTGCCAGTGATAGGTTAAAGCCTTTAAAAGTAGAATTTATTGCACTTTTCACTAAAAATGTTTTGTTATGGACAAACTTCTACAACCAGGGGAAAATAATTATCCAAAATAAGTGAAAGTCTGAAAAATGACATTATGCGGTCAAAAAAGACGGCAGCATAATCTTTACCTAAATGCATTAAAATGATGACGTTTTCTATTAGTATGTGTTTATAGAAGGTGTCTCAAAAATCAGTAATTGTAACTGTCAGTAATTTTTCTACATGGGAACATCTTTGTGACAGAGTGCTTTACAGTCTCTCAGTCACACATGATAAGCTGCAGTTCATCATTTTAATTCGAGAGAGGTGAAAAAAAAGGCTGGCGAGGGAAGGACTATTTATAGTTTTTACAGTCCATGTCATAACAAAAACTAATGGACGTTTTACAACATTAAATGTGCTATGAATGTTTAAAGAACAAAATGTATTGCTCTTTAAAAAAAAAAAATTGTGCAATCTCAAAATTGTTGAGAAATTGCCATGAGGAACAATCCTTCAGGACATGCTGCTAGTGTGAAATAATGAATTTTAAGGTGATACAGTATCATTCATTATTTTCATTAACAGCACTCACGCACTCACTCATCGTCTACATCGGCCTGAAGCCTACTGTGGGAGACTTAGGGCACAAGGCGGGGGTACACCCTAGACAGGGTGCCAATCCATCGCAGACAGCACATCCTGTCATGTTTTATTTCTTACATAATTTTGGGGGAATAATTCATTCATTTACATGCAGCAGGTAAATATATTTACCTCCTGAACATTTCTTAACTGTCATGACTATACCAAATACTTACACTGTCCACCTGCAACCCATTTGATGCCAATCCACCACAGTGTAAACATGGTGCAGTGGTGATAAACGTGCAAAAAGCTGACATGGTTGAACTTTTTACGAAGGATGAAAAACACTGTGTCCAGATATTCAACCCCCTTTGACACAAAGTACCACCAGAGCGCAGCTGCAACCTGTTTAGAAAGACATCCAACATTAACATCCAACTAAGTTTATTAGAAAATAAAAGAGTATTATATAATATAGTTACCATTTTTAACTGTTTTAGTGATTTGGGTTATTTTGGTATATTTTAATCTTTTACTTATTTTATTTACCATTATTTAAGTAATTTGACCTTTGATGTAAAACAGAAACAAAACTTCTATTAATTTATAGTATAACTTATGTCTTGACATCCTCTAAATACAATACAATATCATGAACTTTGGCCTATGCAAGCTAGGTAATCTTTAGCCTTGATGGTGCTGCCATTGAAACTGAGCTCACTCTCACACACACCCTCTTTGAGTACACTCCTTGGCTAGATAAAAGGAAGGGATCAGGTTGCTCTTTCGTTTTCCATGGGTTGGTACAGTCATGGCGACACGGCAGTTAATCATATCAGAGCCCCTCTTGAGGAACACACTCACCCTGACTTCATTAGGGTCATCAGAATAGTCCACTGGCTGGCAGAGGTAGCTGTAGTTCGCTGCCCTTGCTGCAAGGAAGAGCTGTAATAGATCAACAAACCCAGCTATTATACAAATATATTAAATTAAATGCATTAAAAAGACGATCAATAACGAGTCATGTAAAAGGCTCAAGAATGACACATATAAAGTTAAAAGATTTATTACTACAAAACAATGAAGCTTCTGAATTATTGTATCACCTCTTTGAAGATGACTCACCTCTTTGAAGATGAAAAAGTTAAGAATAACCATGCTGAAGTTGTACACAATAAGGGTCTTCCTGAGCTGAAAAGCCTCCCTGTTCCGCATGAACTTTGGCCCCAGCCAGAGGAAGAGCAGGTATGATGAGCTGATGGCCAGTGTGGGGAGAGGAGAGCCCATCAGAAGCCATTTTTCCACACGTTTGTCTGGAACAACAAAAGAACCAGCTAGTATGTAATAACTGCTCCATGACTCTACCCCAAACAATAGCAGCTACCCTTAACACTCAAAGTGCTGTAAGCAAACATATTGGTATTTTTAAAAAATGCCTATGAAAAAGAGTTCCCCATATTGTCTAGAGATTGTTCAAACCTCTACCCCTTGTAATTGTGAGATTCTTTGAGCTTGTCCAACCAAAAGGGAGTGGAGAGTGCATTTTCCCCAGTGCTACACCGCCTCATGATGCAGCATGAATAGCAGTTCAAAAACATTGAAGCTGACTGGCTTCAGATGTCTTGGAGGAAATATGTGAAACTGTCTCTAGTATTTGAAAGCAAATCAATGTAGTCAATGCTTATCTACTACACACAAACATAACTGAATGCACTGATGTTCTACCGAGGCAGCCGTGCATCCATTTTCAGTTCCTTCAGGAGTGAAAATATATTCAGCGCAGTTCAGACAAAAGCTTTACTGTCATAGAGAAGACTGCAATATAGAGCAAGACTTTGAGCAGCTTGACATTGGTTAATAATGTCAAATGCATTCAACCACTTATAAGTAGTTTTAAAAAAAATCATACTGACTTTTACTGACAATTATCTGATATTAATGCCTGATATAGATTGATAGCTTTTAATGTTTCTTTTTGGTATTTATCAGTCTCAGAGGAAATTCAATTAAAGTGAATAGATAGCTGTCTCGGTTGCAGTTTCATCTGATATCCATGTTGCCAAGAATATGATGTCTCTCAATTGTTGCATCATATGAAATTAGAAAGAAAATCTAGGAAATTGTACTTACCTGCAATGGTAAGACTCCATTTGTAGAATTCGATAGTGTCGTTGACCAAATGTGTTACAATATCCATCTCTGCAGAATAGGTCCTAATTGTCCTTCAGTAAATAAAATAGAACATTGTAAAAAATTAAAGTGAATCCAAATATAACAGTGGCATAGCTAGTCTAAATTATTGTACCTGTAATGACTGTTGTGCATTAGCATACAACATGACGCACATTACAAAAATAAATATGCTTTCAACATGTGTAATGCTAATCTTTATAGCCCTTGTTGAGGCCCTGATCTGTACAGCTCTG
This sequence comes from Clarias fuscus, assembly GCA_030347435.1. Lineage (NCBI taxonomy): Eukaryota > Metazoa > Chordata > Actinopteri > Siluriformes > Clariidae > Clarias > Clarias fuscus. Next base: position 25,380,181 of record CM059207.1, on the reverse strand, counting down.
ATCTGACCAGATTTTGAACGTTTGTTAACAAGGTTGTCTTTTTTTTTCACCAGCTATAAATTTCAGTGTTTCTTTTTCGCAGTGAAACCATAAAGGATAGTCAATATGAAGTGCTGCCTAAAGGAGAATATCATTCCAGTAAATTGCACTTGACTGCTGTATCATTTTAAACAAAAGATACCCTCCCTACAGAGTTTCAGATGCTGATTCAGATCCAGAAGCAATGGCAACATCCCTGACGAGAGAGAAACCTTAAGAGGGAACAGATGCAACACAGAATCCACACTCTTGTGGACAACACTGAATTGTGAGATTTAAAATAATTTCAGGGTAGAAAAATTTGTAGTGTTACCTGAATATTAACTGTGTGTTTACATCTTCCGTTAAATATATAACTGAAACTGCTGTTTATGTATACAGGAAACTGGACCAAATGTCAGCCAGGCCCTATACATCAGAGACTAAATAATCCAATATAGTATTTTCCGAGCCATTAAAAACTAAGTGCATTCATTTACAATACATCTACAGAGTCTAATATCTATCAACCACTGAATACTTTGATATATATTTGATTGCACAAGAAAAACACGAACAAGGAAACAAATCATTACAGAAAGTAAATGTGCATAAACAATGTCATATAGGAATACCTTATGTCAGATTTCCAGGTGCAATTATTACATGCATTTATTTGCATGCTTATTTAATTAGCGATTCATCTTGTTTAAAAATAAAAAAATCCGGTAACATTAATTACCGGATCTATATATGTTTTTTTTTTTATTATTATTCTTTCAGAATTTATCACAGGTACCGATTGGGTTTTTCTGTACAAAAGCCCCAGTGGCACGTGTCTTCTGTTATAACCGCAAATAAATAGCAGTTATGTCAGAAATCGCCCCTGAATAGGTAAATACATAAAAAATAAATGGTCTGTAGGTGAAATAGCACAGGCGGTCTACTAACGGCTTGGCATTTTTATTCACTGAAAGTACAGGATGCTTTTTTGGATGTCGCAAAATGAGGCCAAAGCTGAGGTGGGAAAAAAAAAAGCCATTTTGTAATTCAGGAACACGTGAGCTTGCTAAAATCCTACTCGCATTTACTACATCCGAAACCGCATTGTGGGATACTCCGTGAACAGCAGCCTGAGGCAAAACCTTATGCATTTCTTCATGCAATAAGCATGGAAGTTATTTATGAATAAAATGCACCGACAGATTGTCTGTGACATTCCTATTAAATAGAGGCCTCTCCTTTTCCAGGCTTATCCTCACTAGGGCCATGAGACAAGAGCAGCAGCACCAAATGGCGATGAAGCACCTGCCCAGGATCAGCACAAATACAGGGTTTGTACTGAATATTACCCCCCGCCCCTTACACACACACACACACACACGCACGCTAAATGTAATTTATGTTAAAAACGCCGTCCTGACGAGACACTTTATATAGAGCCAGAATATCTTCTTATTTTGTCTTGGCTGGCTGCTTAATGCTGGGCATATTAACCGGTTATCTAGTGCACTCGATTATAACTAAACCATAACCTAGTGTAAACCATAGGTTAGAATGAACAGCTATCTATCTATCTATCTATCTATCCCATTATTGTGATTCGCGTTATTTTATCCTTACCCGTACTGCGCATAAAATCCCTTTCTAATGACATTCAGCACAAGGTCATGCGACACAAATGTTCCGTTTGATGTCAAGAATCCAAATGTGACATAAGTAGCAAAATTCTAAATACTTAAGAAATAAATAAACCGGCAACAGACCTGGGTGTATGTACAGAGCATCCTACACGGACATTTGCATCAGTGCGTTTGTGGCTTCTACTCTCCGGGCGCTCCTGTGGAAACGGGCTGAGGCGAACTGCGCATGCGCCACGTGCGAGGAGCTTGCGTTTTCCCTTATCTGATCTGAGATCCGCTTCAGCGGCACAGCCAACCCACCACCCCCACTCTCCACCCCAAAGCCTGGCTATTGTCAGAATGTAGCTATCTTATCCGCACCCTGCAAACCGGTAGCTCCAATGGCATACAACAATACACCACTGAAATACCAATGTCACTCTATTACACAGAAAAAAAGACTAACAGATTGCATGGGGATTTACAAATTCGAGGTACTTTCAGGGAGGACAGATGGGCAGATGCATAACGTTTTTTTATATACACTGATCAGCCAAATCATTAAAACCACGGGCAAATTATTTGAATAAATAATATCTCCCCGCCACATATTTAAGGGTGGGATACATTAGGCAGCATGTAAACAAACTTTTCAGTTGTAAGCAAGAAAAATGGATAGGCGTTTAGAACTGATTGAATCTGACATGGGCCAAATAGTGATGGCAGGACTACAGAGTCAAAGCACCTCGAAATGCCAAATACTGTGGACTATTTTTAGGATGCAGTTAATATTTACCAAAAAATGTCCAAGGATGGACAACTGGGTAATTGGTCATATGGGTTACTGTGGCCAAGGCTCACTGATTTGTGTGGAATGTGTAGGTCAGCCTCTCTGGTCTGAAGAGCTATTGTAGCACAAATTACTGAAAAAGTTAATGCAGGCTATGATAAAAAGGTGTTACTACACAATTGAAGCAGTTGAAGAAGATTCATTGGCTGATAAATTATGTTTTCTTTTACAACATGTGGATGGCTGTCTACTGTTTGTATGTATGTATGTATGTATGTATCACTTATCTGGAGAAAAGATAGCATCAGAATGCACTACGGAAAGAAAGAAAGCTTTGGAAGGCAGTTTAGTACTTCGGGCAATATTCTGTTTGGAAACCTTGGGTTCTGGCATTCATGTGGATTTTACTTTGACATAGACCACCTGTCAAGACCTTATTGCAGACCAAGTACACCTTTTCACAGCAAGGGTTTTCCATAATGCCAGTTGCCACTTACAACAGGATAATATGCCTGGCCACACTGTTCAGCAATGGTTTAAGAACACACTAAAGAGTTCAAGGAAGTTAACCTTCAAATCTGATTTAGCATCCTAAAAAGCATAGGGAAAAGCATAGGCAATCATCTTAGAGAAGCAATTGTTGCCCCACATGAACTGGAAAGAGTTATTAAACCGTTTCCAAATAATTTGAAGTTCATTGTAGAGGATTATTCACAGGTGGAAAGGATCCAAGACAATTTCCAGGCCTTCCAGAAGTGGACATCCCTGAACATTCACCCCAAGACCAAAGTGCGACCCCAATGCTCAGAAAAATCCAAAATACCTAAACTCTACATCTCAGACCAAGACCATCTGAGGTTTGCAAAACCAGATTTTAACTAACCTCAAGGCTTCTGAAATATGTCCTCTAGACAGATGAGTCCAAAGTGGAGTTGTTTGACCTTAATGCCCAGCAACATGTTTGGAAAAACCAAACAGCATTTTAGCAGAAAAAACACATACACACTGTCAAGCAAAGCGGTGAAGGGGGGATGATTTGTCTTGCAGTCATTCAGTCGATCATAATCTCTTCTGTAGATCAGAATATTCTAGAAGCAAATGTGGGCCAATTGATCCAAGAGCTAAAGCTTGGTCTAAATTCAGTCAGGCAACAGGACAAGGATTTGAAGCACACCAGGAAATCTGAATGCATGAAAAATTAAAGAACCAAGGTTTTGGAATGGCTTAGTCAGACCAAGTCCAGACCTCCACCCAGCTGAAATGCTTCGGCCCACCCTTAACAGAGCTGTGCATAAGCAAATGCCCAAAAACATAAATGAATTGGAACAACGTTATGAAGAAGAAGAATGGGCCAAAATGATGTGAGAGACTAATAAAGTGATACAGGAAAAGATTGCTTCAAGTTATTGCTGATAAAGGTGGGTTAAAGGTGTGTGTGTTCTTATATATATATATATATATATATATATATATATATATATATATATATATACAATAAACACACACACACATGCTAAATGTAAAACAAAACACACAATAAACATCATGGCACAGTGAAAAACATTATATGTTGTTGATTGTTTGAGAGTGGGGAGACTAACTATTACACATGACTGTATCTGTCTGTCATTTCTGTCTATCAATCACAGATTTCCTCTCTGATCCTGGCATGCACATTTAAAAATGTTGGTTGGTTTATTTTGAAGTGACCTGGACACTGAGGGATACTCCAGGTTGACCATTATGCTTGTACACTTATTCAACCATCATGGTCTACACCTCTTAATCCACATCCATATTTCCCGTCCCAGGAAATTTAGGGCACACTACAGGCAATTTGTAATAAACCTAATCTAGATCTCTTTGGACTGTGAGAGGAAACCCACCATTGATGGGAGAACTTGCAAACTCCATGTACACAGAGGCGGGAATCGAACCTGGATCCTTAAGGTGCAAGGCGACAGTGCTAACCACTGTGCTGCCAATACACCCACCCTCTTAAATCTGTAGGCGTTACCTTACATTACCTTCTGAATATCTATACGACACCGTATTGAGTGTAGAGATTTTTATTTCTCAATGCACTGCATTTTATTTTTGTTAATTAAAAAGCACGTTGCAACGAGGTAGCTTATTGTGGAATTGAACTGTCTATGGAAAGCGGATCTGGCAACCCAGCTCGTGAGCGTGAATGTTAATGACGTCATGGTCATTTCCGGTTTGGAGATACACAGAAGGCAAAATGGAAGGAAGCGGCGCTGATGAGTTGGATAATCGCCTTCAAGCTCTGGAAAAGCGTGTGTACGGCGAACGTGGGCAAAGTAGTAAACCAGTTAAGGTAACGTGTATCTGGGAGTGGTGAAAATGCAAATATTTAAACGATGGTTTGTGTTTTTGGGGGGAATAGTAGTCGTTGGCTAGCTGCATGTCCGTAGCTAGCAATGAAGCTGGTCATCATCTCCAGTCTCTGGGTAGCGTTAGAGGTAAAATCCATCACAATGCAGTTAGTATAATTCTGTAGTTTCTTCAGCATGTGCTGTCATACACTTTAATCACTGATTACAGTGGTGTAAATATAGTAGATTGACTCACTGGGCGTGTTCTTGGTGACAGACGGGCGTGGCCTAGCTGTGTGTCTGATGTGGCTGATGTTACAATTCTTGTCATGTGCTACAGTATATATAATTTTAACTATATAACAATTGCTCAGGTGCTCAGTAGATTGCATTCACTTGGCTATCTACTTTAGCCAGCAGCTATTATCTAGAAGTCAATAAGTCACTCCTGTTGTTCCTCTAATCACAAACTATAGCATCAAGGTGATGACACAAGAGTCATAAGTAACACAGGGACAGATATTGCAGATGTCGCAGAAGACAATAAATACAGACATATAATAAAGCAGTTTTTATACTCACACTTTCATTTTCTATACCGCTTTATCCTTCGTGGGGGCGCGCAATCTTCTAGATGGGACTAGTGTTAGCAGCTGCTTATTGGCTGTAATTATGTCCTTTTCCTGTTTTTCAGTGTGTTGAATCTTTGGCTAAGATCAATTCTGCCCTCGCCAACACCGCGAACAAGAGAGAACGAGTCAAGATTCTTCACAAGAAAAGTGAGAAACAGATTTTTGACAGATATAGATCTCGTAAACTTTCTGCAATACATGATTCTGTTTACCTTCTCTGTTTTTCCAGTTGAAGATCTGCTGAAGTATATAGATCCACAGTTCACAGACCACATTGCTGTACCAGATGCGATGAAACTGGAATTTATCCTGGCAGGTCTGTGGGATTTCTTTTGTTTTTGTCAAATCTTGTTTGTGTGTGGTGCTGTTGTTTTTAGTGGCAGTAGTATTCAAGTTAAACCTGGTGAATATTGTGCAGATTGTGCTTATCTGATCTCAATCTAGTGCTGCCATTTGTATCATAATCATCAATAAATTCTGACTAAATAAATAATTCTGGTTGATAAATAAGTTCCCGAAAGCAGATATTTTTGCTACCATCTGTATTTACATATTGTAAATGCTGTCCATGTCTGTGTTGTTTTGATTGAATTCTCTTTATTGTCTCATATATAGTTATAGAGACGAATGACTATGCAGCAGTGCATCTTTGAAGATGTACATATTTCTGCATATTTTAATCAGTTGAAATTTGTATATACTTTTATATATTTAATCTATTAAAAACTGCTAATTAATGCATCGTCATGCCTCCGTTTGCTCCTGTTATAGAGGAGGACTTCCTGCGCTCCCAGGCTGCTTTGCTGGAGCAGGTGAATAATCTGCAGCCTCTGCTCGATAGCCCTCATATTAAAGGTAAGAGGAGTTTTGACACTGTAGTAGAAATAGGCTCTTTTTTCCCCCTTTTTTAAAAAAAAAAAAAAAGGCATTTTTTTTGTACTTTGATAATTTATTACAATGCACATCTTCTGATGTGCTTAAATCTAATGTACAGTATATTGTTAATAAACATACATCTAAAGCTGTGCTGTTAATGATTACTGTTTAAAGTATATATGACTTAAGTAATATCTTTACACATAATCATCTTTCACTGATTTAGGTTTTTAAATTTCTGTCTTTCTTCTTGACTAACACAGCTGTTCCAGAGCTTTCTACCAAAGTGCAACGTTTGTCTCAAATTCACATCAGTCAGCAGGTAAAACACAGGTCATTTATACATTTTTTGTGGACACAAGCTGCAATATCTTGAATAGAATAGTATTTATTGTCATTGCAACAAGTACAACGAAATTAAAAGTGCCACCACTCGATGCACCTTGAAAATACGCACACACTCCCACAAAGCATACATTCCGTTATTGCATGATCCACAGTGATAAATTTTTGCATTGATTACATAAATTGCATTAATTGCAGATATTGCATAAATAATTTATTCTTATTGCACATTGTTTGCCCATCCATATCCAGTTTTCCCACCTGATTTTCTGTCTGATTAATGACTATTTAGGCTGCCCATGTAATTCCAGTATTCTTTTTAGCCAATTGTGTGGATGAGCTAACAGATGCTGATGATTGGCTAGGTCGATGATTGTTTGGAGTATGCCGCATTTTCTTCCCTTGTTCGTGTTTCTCCGTTGGACTTCTGACCATGGATGGCTGTAGCGTCACTGGGATTTAAACTTGATCTCTAGTTGATAGGGTGAACAATTATCTCTTATGATTGTTAATATTGCTGTTTTTTCAATCCTGAATCTACATTCCAGGACAAAAATGAGGAGTTATCTGCAGATGTGAAAAGGCTGTTTGAAGAATATAACAAAATGGTATCCTTTATTGCACAAAGATCTTTGTGTTAAAGCTGTGGCTGTTGATATCACATGTGAAAAGCAGTGTTCATTGTGCATGATTCAAGCTGCTCTCATACAGTACTCGTGATCAGAGTGGCAAACTTGCTTATGCTATCTGTTGGTATAAAGTTTGAATTTGTAAACAAACTTCCTTAACATTTGGCCAGATGTTTCTGTTGTCTAAACAGTTTACCCATTGGGATGAAACCCTGAGGAAACTGGAAGCACCCAAACAAGTCCCGCTAACCGATTAGTGAAATAATGCTTAATTTATGACACTAATTTAATAATGCCATTTTTTGTTGTTGTACATATGTTCCGTAGTAGCTAATGATATTGCAACTGTTTAATATGGTTTTCAGAGATGAATTGGACTCAAAACATGAAGTCATTGATGTACTTTAGAGTATTAGCTTGAATAATAAAGAATAAACATTACACCATTATGTGTTGTGTAGTTTCATATTATATACTGCTTGTGTGTATTACTAAGTAACAATTAATGGCTGATATGTAAAGGTGTATACATATGCTTAAAGTTTGTGTTCCAAATTGTGTTAAAGATATCTTTATATGGACAATCAGAGGTTCTTGCCCCCCCCCCCCCCCCACACACACACATAAATAAATAAATAAAATAAACAAAATGATTAAGAAATTATTTTATGACCATGCTAACCACTAAGCCACCGTGTCCCCTAGTGAGAATGATAACCAGTGTAAATGGGTTTTTAAAAAATTAATCACATGACCTTTATTTCTGAAAGTGTAGGGTCAGATTATTATATATTACACACATATAGCCTGATGTCATGTTTCACATAATTATGTATTCACTGTGATCATGAATCAGTTCTCAGACCATGATGAACAGAATTGAAGAGTAGCCCAGTGTCTCAGATTACACAGAACAGCAGGGGGGTGAATCCCAGGGTGTGGCTCTGCGCTATCACAAAAACACAGCACTCAAAATACCCAGAAGGTCTAATACAGGCATTTTTCACACTGCAACATTATCCTGTAATTTAAGGTGCATCTGAACAGACCGTTTTTTAAATTAACATTCCAGCACGCTGTGTTAAATACAGTCGACTTCTTATTTGTGTGTTTTTATTGGCGGTTTGCAAACAACAAAATGGTGCATTACCGCCACCAACCGGCGAGTAATTAATTTTTCTTAGCTTGTATAGCGTACTGTTGAGACTCCCTTTGCTTTTACTGCTTCTTATGCAGACTGTGCCATATTCTTAGCCGTGACGTAATGATTTCTTCTTTTTTGTTTCTTTCCCCTCTTTGTATTTGCTTTTGTATTTTATCAAACTGTCTGCCTGTTTCTTCCTTATCCATCTTTCTTTCCATATCTTATTCATGTGTCCTTAAATTATTTAATTAACTTGTTCTACCATGTTTCCTTCAATCCCTGCTTTATTGTACTCTTCTTCTGTTCTACTGAACTTTACTATCTATCAGTGTTCCCTTATTTTTGGCCTTATTTACTAAATTGTCTCCTATTTTTTTTTCATTCCCTTTATCCCAATATGTCCTGGCAGCCACAAATAGATCACACTTGTTCCCAGTCATTTGAATTCTATATACTGTTTGTTGGATTTCTAGTTAAATGTCTGAGAGACTGCGATGTGAACTGGTGAAACAAACGACTTTCATTCTTGGCCACAAGATGGGGATCCTGGTAGAGGAGCTGCTAGGGGGCGGGGAGTTTTCAGTACAAACTGACCAATCAGAGCGCGCGGCTGTGTGAGGTGGCGATTTTGAAAGCAGGACATAATACACTCCTGGGTGTCTTGTTGATTTTTTCCTATCCTGTATATAACATAAATACAGTTTTTGGTGAAGCTCTCCACTACAAGCAGCGGTAAGACATTTCTCTAGTCATTTGTATGAGCAGTATGAACGTTAGTACGAGTGTTTTTAAGGACCACTGTTATCGCTTTTTTGTCCATGTTCGGTAATGCTAGTTTCTAACGTTACTTCATGCTAGCTCATTTAGCTTCCGAGTTAGCTCGCTCGCTCGCTCTTTGTTATCGGCTTATTTTATTATTACAACTCTGACACACCTTTAGGCTTTATTCAAAAATTGTTGTTTCTGTGACTTTAAACGACTGTTGTATCTTCAGCTTTGTTGTAAGAGGCAGTATTATAGGAGTAGAGTTTAGGGTAGCCTGCTTGACTAGCTTCATACTGACCTTTGTACAAAGCATAACAGATTTATAGCAAAATGATAACAAATGCCTGCTTTTAAAGCAGTAATACCACTACAAAACGCTTAATAATCTTCACTGGCAACGCTGGACTGTATTTTGCTGTAGTGAAAGCAATGTCTTTCTCTCTCTCTCCCTCTCCATCCCTTCCCCTCTTTCTCTGTGTGTGTGTGTTTAGGGATGGATGAGGAGGAGAACACTGAGAGGAAGCTACAGATTGCCATGCTGTGTCAGAAGCTGGAGAAGATCAAGAGATACTACAATGATGGTGATTTTTCTTGTAATATTATACAGAACTGTTAACTTTATCTCCCCCTTTTCAAGTATTATCTATTCTGCAGATACTGCATAGTCATGTTTCACACTATTTACTGTACATATAAAACTTTACTTATTTAACCAGTACCTTATTTGCGCAATGCCTACATTTGCACTAATGATGTTCACTATATGGACAAAAGTATTTGGCCGAACCTGTTCATTATTAAATTCAGGTGTTTCAGTCAGGTCCCTTATTCACAGTGAGGGGCAATCTTAATGCTTCAGCATACCGAGATATATTGGACAAAGCTATGCTTCCATTTTGGGGGGTAACAATTCGGGGAAAGCCCTTTCCTGTTCCAATATAACTGTGCCCCAGTGCACAAAGCAAGGACTATAAAACGTGACTGACCCTCACAGAGCCCTCACCACAATCTCATGGATCACCTTTGGGATGAACTGGAACGGAGATTATGAGCCAGGCCTGACATCATAAATGCTCTACAGAATGAATGGACGAGAATTCCAGCAGAAACACTCCAAAAGCTTGTGAACATCCTTCCAAGAAGAGTTAAAGCTGTTATTGCTGCCAAAGGGGGACCAACTACTACTGAAGTATATGTATTTGGATTCAATGTCATTGCAGGTTTTGCCAAATACTTTTTGGTGTATATACAGTATGTATGTATGTGTATATGAGTGTATGTGTGTGTGTATATACATTATTTGCACATCTGGTGGATGCTAAACTGCAATTCATTGCTGAGCACCTGTATTATGCAATGACAAGGTTCTACCTACCTACTTACTGTCTTCTGTACCACTTGAATGCCTTTTCTGTTTTGGAAAAATATGACTTGTTTTTTTCCTGCAGATGATACGGACAACATTAACCGGATCATCAATTCCAATTCACCTGACACATGCCGCACCTTTTTGACCAATCTAGAGAAAAAGGGCAATCCTCAGTCAGATCCTTCTCTCTTCTCCAAATTAATTGATTGCTACACCCGAGTTTTCTCAAGCATGCCTCTAGGAAAACACAGCCAGAATTTAAGTTATGCAAGGATGCTGGTCAGATTTGCAGAGCTTAAAGCGTAAGTCTGACATTTTTAATGCATTATTCTGTTCTTTAGCAGCTACACTTTAGATAATTTCTTTTTTTTTTTTTTACAGTATACAAGATGTCAATGATGCACGAGACAGTTTCGACATAGCAAGATCACACTGCAAGGATTTTGCCTTTGTCCATATAGCATATGCTCAGTTTGAGCTCTTGCAAGGTAAGGAGATAGGTACTGAATTTTTGATGCAGCGCTTGATGCTGTTTTGCTTAGTAATACCTCAAAGCTTCTAGATAAGACGTTCATAAAGGTTTTATAATATCTTCATATATTTAATATCTAGTTCACAATGTGTGTATATACTGTACTTTTAATATGTAATACTTTTCACATTATTATCTTTTTTATGGACAGTTGAAAAGTAGAATTTGAGATTTTTGTTAAAGCAGTTTTAATGTTAGTGTGTGTTAGAGATAACCGACGTTAGCTGTGGAAAAAAAAAAGTGTAGCTAACTTTGGTTGCATGTCTTTAACATGTTTGTGTATATTATTTAAATTCTCATAACCAACAGGCGATGAAAAGAAAAGCGCCTCGATTCTTCAGCAGGCTATTGAAGTGGGTGCTAGGCCGTGGGAAACTCTGGAAACTGCAGTGCAGAATCTAAAACTGGGTAAAGGGCAACTTCTTTCACAAGAGGATAAAGAGAATCTTGCAGGTTGGTTTTTAATTAATTAATTTTTTTAATCAGTGTTTGCTGTGTATTATTCTGTTTTAAACCTTATTCAATCTGTATTTTTTTGTTTAAACCATTATATTTGTGAATATACACACACACTGTTTTATTCATTGCCTTAAAGTATTATTGAATAATACGAAAAACATGTTAATTTTTAGTGACTGATGATCTACAAGAACCCATGAAGAGCAACTTACAGTCCAGATTTGACTCCAGGAAGTCTGATGGATTAGATGACTTTCAGCTCTCCAGTGGTTTTTCTCTGGGGTAGGAGACCAACCTGGATTATTAATGTATACGATATAATGCATTGTGTTATGTAAATGTCACATGATGTTACTATTGCTTTTGAACTTTGTTGTTCAAATCTTCGGAATCACAGATCTGATCAGAAGAGCAGCCCACCGGATGAGCACTTCCCCGTCTGGACGTCCAGCTCACAACGCAAAAGAACAATTGCCATTGTAAGGTTAAAACTGCTGTTTGTCATTAAGATAGAGCTGGGAATACAGATGAAGAGGCTAACTTTTCTCTTCCTTGTAGCCTGGGAGAACACCAATGGTACCGCTGTCTATTCCGGAAAATGAAAACGTTGATCGTGTTTTTAAACCTGAGGCTCCCAGCTACAGCAGTAGTTCATCTAGGTGAGAATCTGTGTTATGCTAATGGTATCGATTGTGTTAACTTTCCAAAAAATATGTATGTATGTGAATATAAAATGTGTGTGTAGTATCAGTCAAGTTTAGACACGCCTCCTTATTAATATATATTTTTTAATTGGTTCAACATTTTGTAAATTTATCCTGGAGACACTAGAATTGTGATAGAACAAATATGGAATTACAGTGGAACCGTGGATTGCGAGTAACTTGGTCTGTGAGAGTTTTGCAAGACAAGCAAAATAATACATTTTTACTTCTTTTTTTTAATTATTTTTTTTTACATTTGCTAAACGAGCGAGGTCTTGACAGATCTTCGTGTGTGCACACGAGTGTCACTAGAGAGGTTCCTTGTTAAAGAAGTTTCCAGACAGCAGTGTTTCCATTTGTGTGTGTGTCGTCTTACTTCAGCTACACGCACACAAATGGAAACACTGCTCTGATGGAATTCTTTTTAAAGGTAAATGCATGTTAATTTGTTTTATTTTACTTTATATTTTATATATATTTTTTTATATGAATATTTTTGGGTTGTGGAATGAATCATCAGAGTTTCCATTATTTCTTATGGAGAAATTCGCTTTCATATATGAGTGATTTGATATATAAGCATGCTTCTGGAACGAATTATGCTCATACTACAAGGTTGAAGGAGTATATATACTATACTGTATATAAAAATGTGTTAAATAACCCAGAATATTTAAAAAAAATATTTGATTCATCAAGTTAGCCACCTTCTGCTTTGACAACTTTGCACGCTCTTGGCATTCTCTCAATCAGCCAGATCGTCACCTGGAATGGTTTTCCAACAATCTTGAAGGAGTTCCCAGAGGTGTTGAATACTTGTTGGTTGCTTTTTTTTGACTATCCAGTTAAACTGATCCCAGACCATCTCAGTCGGATTTAGAGTAGGTGATGGTTGAGGCCAGGTCATCTGATGCAGCACTACATTATTCTCCTTCTTGGACAAATAGCTCTTATATGACCTAGAGGTGTGTTTGAAGTAACTGTCCTGTAGGAAAACAGTTCACCAGCAAATCACCCCAGAACATCACTCCTCCTACTCCATGCTTCACAGTGGGGACCCACACATTCAGGAAATGTCTGTTCATCTTCTCTACGTCAAACGAAGAGACAGTGGTTAGAACCAAAACTCTCAAATTTGATCTCATCTCGCCTAATGTCCATTCCTTGTGTTTCTTGGCCCAAATAAGTCTCTTCTGCTTGTTTTCCAAGTTTTATTAAGTAATGGTTTCTTTGAAGCCAACCATAAAGGCCTGATACACATAGTCTCCTCTGAACAGGGGATGTGAAATATGTTTGCTGCTTGAACTCCAGGAAGCATTTATGTGGGCATTAATTTGAGGTGCTTGGTCTTTCTTTCCTGGGACCGTCCTCATGAGAGCCACTTACATCATGGTGTTTGATTTTGACGTCTTCACCTCCAGATGCGTTCAAAAGTACAGATTTTTTGGATTGACTGACCTTCATTTCTTAAAGTAATGATAGTAATGTCTGTTCTCTTTACCACAATATGAATTGTACAGTAGTTGTAATGCCACTAATATGACTGTTGACTCTGTACTCATCCTTTCTTAACACAACTGATGGTCTAAAGCACATTAAGCAGACAAGAAATGTCACAAATTAGCTCTTGGCAAGACAGACCTGTGAACTGAATCTTTTTGAGATGATTACTTGCGAATCTTATGGGAGAATGCCATGGGTAGCCAAGCAATCCAAAAATAAACGTATTCATTTTTTTTTTTTGCTCTTTTTTTGATTGTTTGTTTAATGTATAATTTCATAAGTGTTCTTTCATAGTTTGGATATCTTCAGTATTAAGGTACAATGTTGATATATGTGTGTGTGGTTATATATGCATATGACGTGTGTGTGTGTGCACGTTTTATCTGTAGGCCAACATGCCGTCCAGGTGTTTTCGCACTTTCCTCTTCAAAGAAGAATTGTGGAGATGGAGATGCTTATAACTACAATCTGTTAAATCTGAAGGTGTGCTAATTAAACTCTCCCACTTTTGTATTTCACAAGGAATAGAATTTGCAATGAATCATTTAGTTACAGCAAATTAATATGTGTTATGTCTGAACTATTTTTGATCTACTTAGCATATCTGTAAAAGTTTTTGTACTTGTATAAAATATAGTCTAAACTGTTACACAGCCACTTGGTATTAGTCCAGAGCCACAGACTGGGGAGGACATGGTTGTGGACTCCACCACAGCACTTTTACACAGACCAGAAAGGAAAGGTACTTATTTGTTATTTATTATTTACAATGCCTTATTTGGAGGTGGAGGGGCAGGAGGTTACAGATTTTGTTTTTCAGTTATTCATGTGATGATATTGCCATGGCGCTTTTCCCTGTCAATGAAAGATTCTAATGTTTTTTGTTTTTTTTTCCAGACACCACTGACTTTATTAGCCAGATGATGCTTTTAAACTCTCCTGAGGCCTGCTACACGTATCTCACAGACCTGGAGAGGACCAGTGACCCTCGCACAGATGCTGCTTTTCTCTCTAGGCTGTTGAGTTGTTATACTAATGTGTTCACAAGATTTCCCTTGGCACAGTACAGCAAACTTGAATGCTATGCACGGATGCTTGTCAGATACGCTGAATTAAAAGGGTGAGTAAATGGTAAATGCTAAAAGGTGGTGGTTCCCCTAGTGTAATGATGCATGGAATTATTAAAACATAATTAAGGTGTTGTGGCTTACCTGGGCACAGATGGTTGTGGCATCTACAGGGTTTTACTTCGCAGTCCTACTGAGTCATTGGTTGATATTTATTTATATACTTTTTGTTTTACTGTTGCCATAACTAAATATGGCTCAGTAAATTAATTTGCAGATATCAGAAAAAGAAAGGCTTGTATGATTTAACTAGCTGTCTCCTAAATTGGCTCCAGGTGTAATTCCGTTTGTTTGCATGGTCTGCTGCAATAGGCTTGTGTTGCAGTACACATGTCTTCTGGCCTGTGTCGAGTGTTTCTAGTATAGGCTTCTGATGCTACATGATTAATACTAATTGATTAACAAAATTTGAAAGGTCAGTTTACTGTTCAGGGTGTAATAATACATTGTATTTTTACTGCTCTTTAGAATTGAAGATCCCGATGAAGCAAAGGATAATTTCATTATTGCCAGAACCAACAGCAAAGCATTTGCCTTCGTTCATATTGCCCATGCTCAGTTTGAGCTCTTACAAGGTTGGTGTGCGTGCGTGTACACAAATATTTGCTGTGCACACCTCCAGTAAATAATTTCTTTTGATATTTTTCTCCTCAAGGCAATGGTAAGAAAAGTTCTTCCATTCTGCAGAAGGCCCTGACCTCAAATGCAAAACCAGTTGAACTTCTTCAGGTGGCAATGAAGAATTTACAGTCTGGAAAAACCCAACTTCTGCCTGCTGAAAATAAAGAGAATGTTGGAGGTTAGTTATTTTCTCGTTTCAAATAATTCAAAGGAAGGTATCAACAAATTACCAATAGATGCACTATATGGCCAAAAGAATGTGGACATGGGACCATCACACTCCTATGTGCTTTTGAGCATTTCAGATTTTGTTCCCCTTAGCTGTTATAATAACCTCCGCTGTTAAGGGAAGGCTTTCCACTAGACCTTGGAGAGTGACTGAGGGGATTAGTGTGGCCATGCACTGATGATGGTGGAGGAGGCTTTGGGTAATTGTCAGCATTCCAGGTCATTCCAAAGTGGGGTCTCACTTTTGTGCATGGCAGATCAACTCGACCAACTCTGGCAAATCATGTCTTCATGGAGCTTGCTTTGTTCGAAGGGATACTGTCATTCTGGAACAGGTTTGGGCCACCTAGTTCTAATGTAGGAAGCTTGTAATGCTACGGCATACAAACACATTAGAGATGCACCATTACCAGTATCCTACTGTGCTCATGAACTCGTGCTTCTAAAATGGTTTCGAAGCAAGTGCACTAATACCAATTTACAGCAGACCCGAATGCTCACTATCCCCTATTAATTACACAAGGCCCCGCCTCCTCTCTCATATCAAAGCGGGTGTCAATGTAGACAACTTTGCTGTGAGGATGAGGCAGAACTATGTGTCCAACCCTCTAAAAAAATAATAATAATAAAAATCCACCATGTGAGTGTTTTTTCTTCTTTCCAACCTAATGTCTACACATAACGGTAAAGTTATGTTGTTCCAGCAGGGGAACTCAGTTTTTGATTTAGTTTTTGTTTCATCAGTGAAAAGTATCCATGTTAAAGAATGAACATGGATAAAGATTGTACAACAATGGATCATAATCTAAAATTTTTGTAATTTTTTGGATTTGTAATTAATGTAAGATGAAATGCATACACTTCCCCCTTTTTTTTCTTTTAATTTTTAGACATTAAATGAACGCTTGGACCAACCTAAGCTGACAGTGGCAATGCTGTTATGTGTTAATGTACTCGTAATTACACAAGACTTCCTAAAGATCAGCTAACTTGTTTTGAAAATTAGCAGACAGATCAATGTTCATTTGTCTCTGTTCCAGATTCAGCTGGTGCTTTCAGTGATGTAGGAAGTAAGGAGGAGGAGAATCTTGCGAGGATGTCGACAAATAAAGCCCAGCCTAAACAGTACACGGTGGAGAGTTTGTCTGAATGGAGGATTCCTGCAAGTGTTAATAGACAAACCTCTCCAGAGGTGTGATTCTTTTGTTGTTTCTATTTATTACCTAATAATATACAGTATTAACTCTATGCATTTACACTAATACATCTATCTTTTTCTTGAATTTATTTTGCAAATTGAATGTCTCTTGTGTGACTACAGGACCGGAAGTTTGCTGTAGATCCTGTTCCCACTCCATGCCTTCTTCAGTCGTTTAGAACTCCCTCTGCTTCATCAGTCTCCATTCCACCCAGGACAAACCAAATCCTTAGCTGCCAGACACCCAACTACAGAGACCCTTATGCATACAGGTCGGAACACTATAGGATTATAAAGATTCAAATGATTTTTTTTTTCTCCGACTTGGACTAATCCTAAATTGACAAATCCTGTTTTTTCTTTCTAGTGTTATTACACCTGTAGTGAAACAGAGACCAGCTGTTGTGTCTGTTCCATCTCAGAGAGTTGGTCATGCGCCGTTACCCTGTACCCCACAGAGTCAGGCATCCTTTGTCCAGCAGACATCACAGGTAAAGAACTGGGATTCAGATATCTAATTTTTCATTTCAATTTTACTCTATAGATGTGCGCTTTGTGTTTTTTATTTTTTTATAAAGAGGAGTTAAAATGTGGTCATCCTTAGAAATGATTGGGGTTACTTGGTTTTGAGCAACATAAGAACAGGTCTAAAGGTTTGTAGACTAATTCATGGATAAATAAATTGAAGAATGTGAACTCTACATGTTTGACTATGTTTATTTCAATAAATTAAAATAGAAATAAAACTTCAATAGAGCTTATAACGTTTTCAGTCACCACCTGTTAACACTTAATCTGCAACACATTATTTGTGTCTAATTGTTAAATTTTGATTTATTTATTTACTTTTATTATTCAGATATGACAATACCTCATTCACTGTTTAAGTTTGTGTTTATAAGCTCTCTGAAAGGTTTAAAAAAAATTATGTAAAACATACATCATATTTGTAAAGCAGCACAAGCTTTCCTTAACCCTTTTAAGGAAGAGTTTAAATTATCCTGGCATTGAGTTTTAACCATGCAAGGATAATTTATTAAAGAAATTAACATTCATAAAAACTGTGTGTATGTGTTCTTGTAGTCAATATTCTTTGGCAGATGTTCTGTTAAGAAACAGTATGAAGATAATAAGAGAGACACTTGCGGGGGGGGGGGAGTAATAGTGGATTGGGGCTTGCCTTAAATGATCTTTTTACTTACAGAGTTCTGTCAGTAGCATCTCTAATGATTCCATCACCATCAAAGGCAGACAGTTCTTCATTTTAAAGATGATTGGCAGAGGTGGTTCCAGTAAGGTAATGTGTGAATAGAAAGATGAGGCTCATTTGTTTTAACATTCATGCCTTTGCCTTGGGATATAAAGGTAAAAAAACAACAAACATATTTTCAACTTTAGGTCTACCAGGTTCTGGATCAGAAGAAACACCTGTATGCTGTGAAATATGTGAACCTAGACGAAGCAGATGCCCAGACAGTTGAAAGTTACAAGAATGAGATTGAGCACCTGAACCACCTCCAGCAGTATAGTGACCAGATTATCAAGCTTTATGACTAGTGAGTGTTTATCTCTACTTACACATTTAATAGAGCTGTATACAAGGCTAAGAAATGTGAACGATGAACATCTAAAATGTTTAACTATTCTCCGTTTATATTATGTAGTGCACAGTGTCCCGTTCATCTGATAACTCTGATAAACTGATTTCAGTGAGATTACAGACAGCTACATCTATATGTTAATGGAGTGTGGTAACCTGGACCTCAACACATGGCTTCGCAACCGCAAGACAGTCAACCCATTGGAAAGAAAGTTCTACTGGAGGAACATGTTGGAGGCAGTGCAGACTATCCACAAGCATGGTGAATACACAAGTCATACACTATTAGGAGAGAAACGGTGTTCGTTTTTCAGTTGAACTAAATCCATTCTTTAACTGTGCTTTTCCAGGAATTGTCCACAGTGATCTAAAGCCAGCTAATTTTGTCATCGTTAATGCCTCACTAAAGCTAATTGACTTTGGCATTGCAAACCACATTCAGCCAGACATGACGAGTGTAATGAAGGACTCACAGGTTGGTCCAGAATTTTGAATGCTAAATAGAGTTGCTTTTCTGCTGCGTGTGTGGTGGCTTGATAATTCTTATGGTGTACCACAGGTGGGGACACTGAACTACATGCCACCAGAGGCTATTAAAGACACATCAACTCAAGGTGGAAAACCAAGGTCAAAGGTAAGATTACATACAGGATCACCAAACAAATCTCTTATGTAGCCAAGCCACAATATAGGATCATATAGCAGTAACATTTCTCCCGTTGACAGAACACATGCATTAAAGAAATTTTTTTTAGCTGCATAATACATATTGCTGCTGTTCACAGATTAGTCCAAAGGGAGATGTCTGGTCACTTGGATGTATATTGTATTGTATGACCTATGGGAAAACCCCTTTCCAAAACATCACCAACCAGATCACCAAGCTCCACGCTATTATAGATCCATCCCACGACATTAACTTTCCTGACATTCCCGAAAAGGATCTTCTAGATGTACTGAAGGTCTGATTTTTATTATTATTATGAATAAAGATAAATAAATAAAAACAAATAAATGAAAATCTAAATTAATGTTTTTCTTTTATTTAGCGATGCCTGGTGCGAAATCCCAAAGAGAGAATCTCAATTGCGGAACTGCTTGATCATCCTTACTTGCAGCTGCAGCCTCAACAACCTCCTGAGCCAGGTGTCTATTGTGCCTCACTCTACACATGGATAGACAAAACTGCCTTTAGTACATTATACACTCCCTGGCCAGGAAAAAAAAAATAGTTTGACAAGCTTTGGTTTAGATTACACAGTGCAATGTGGTGGCCAATTCTTGTATGAAAATGACTCTTCCTGCTCCCAGAAGCAATCTTCCACACTCTTTGAACTCCTGGAATATGCCTGTGCCATCAGGGAAGAAAACACAGTAATGGGATAACCGGGTCATTCAGTACATTTAGGTCATCAGCTGACTTCACACACAATGTTGCTGAGCCTAGACCTGACCAACTGAAGCAACACTGGATTATAATGCTGCCTCCAGAGGCTTGTATAATGGGTACTATGAATGACAGGTGCATCGCTTCATGTGCTTCCCTTCTTACCCTAAAGTACCCATCGCCCTGGATTAGGGTCAGTCTGAACTTATCAGACCAGATGACCTTTTCTCATTGCTCTACAGTCCATTCTTTTTGCTGTCTAGATCATTGAAGCCTTTTTTTCATTATTGGCCTGATTTAAATTATTTCAACTGGTTTTCCTATGGCCACATGGAAGTTTAGTCCCAATCCTGCAAGTTCGTATTGCATTGTATATGTGGAAATGTTATTTTACTATTAAACACAGCTGCGTGAGCGCAGATCATGGTAATTCATGTTTTTTGTTGATGGTTCAGCACTATGGTTCAAGACTTGATGATGTGTTGGACAGTCCCTAACCCAATCCCTAGTCATTTTAATGTTTGCTTGATTCAGGCCAAATTGACCCTTCTAAGATTGTGACTTATTTTGGGAAAGGCAGTGTGGTGAACATTATTCTGAAAACAATAGCACATGTTTTTAATTTTGATTTTTTTTAAATATTCAAATTTTCTTGTCTAGTGGAACCATGCAACAATGACCTGAAGAGAATTCTAAACGAGTTGGCTGCTTTACAGTCTCCAAACAGCATTGCAAGAGCTGCCAGTGTGAGTGTTTCCTATTGAAAGTCACATGTAATACCGTTTCATTGTTTTATTCTCCTGTATCTCCTATTGACAACTGCCTATTTCTGTTCAATATTTACAGAATCTAGCAAAAATGTGCAACAGTGGGAAGAAGCTGGATGTTTCCGAGTGTGTTAGGAGCTCCAGTCAGCCCTCATGGAAAGGAACATGCTGATGTATTAATTCATAATGTTTTGTTCATTAAGTTCATAATGATAGTTTGACAACACACCACAATTGCTTTTTTGAAATAGTCTATCCTTTAAAGAGTTTGAGTTATATTAAAGTCAAACTCCCTTTTTTAAATTGCCACTGTTCCACTGATTTCTGTTATGTTTAAAGTACTCACAAATAAACTTACATTTATAGTTTAGTAAACTTTAAGGTATATTTCTGTGGTACTATACATTAGTATTTAATATGTTTAGAAAAAATAATGTCTGTACATATTATTTTAAATTCCTTAATCTGAGGAATGAAGTGAAATGAAATGACAACACTGAATAGCCACTGAAGAGTGTCAGGATTTACAAACATTCTAGATTTCCTTGATAACCAAAAAGTAGTGCCTACTCTAATTTGCTCAATAGTACATTGACTTAATTAAAATCAACTAACAGCTTAACAGCAGTTGAAGTCAAATTGTCAGGATGCAAATAAAAACATGGCTTTGTTTAACTTCTACTAATCGTCAGGGCCAGTTTGTTGACATCCATATTTCCCCCAGAAAATACAAACAGCTTGCATCTTCTGTGAAATGCTTGGGAGACCACCCTCCCCCAAATGAGTATCAGGTCTTTCTTTTGAGTTTATGGGCAGTTGGTGTCTTACTGTCACTTATTAGACTGAAGTGTTGAGCAGAAGATTGGCAAGAAAAAAAAAAGATTAATACTTTGTAGGAGATATGACATTTATACAATCAACAAGACACATTACACAGCATTTCATTGTTTACAAGAAATATTAGTTACACACGTGGACAAAATTGTTGGTACGCTTCAGTCAATGAAAGAAAAACTCACAATGGTCACAGAAATAACTTTAATCTGACAAAAGTAATAATAAATAAGAATTTTATGAATGTTAGCCAATGAAAGTCAGACATTGCTTTTCAACCATGCTTCAACGGAATTATAAATAAATGAACTCATGGAACAGGCCTGGACAAAAATGATGGTACCCCTAACTTAGTTTGTTGCACAACCTTTTGAGGCAATCACTGCAATCAAACGATTCCTGTAACTGTCAATGAGACTTCTGCACCTCTCTGCAGGTATTTTGGCCCACTCCTCATGAGCAAGCTGCTCCAGTTGTTTCCGGTTTGAAGGGTGCCTTTTTCCGGACAGCATGTTTCAGCTCCTTCCAAAGATGATCAATAGGATTGCGGTCAGGGCTCATAGAAGGCCACTTTAGAATAGTCCAATGTTTTCCTCTTAGCCATTCTTGGGTGTTTTTAGCTGTGTGTTTTGGGTAATTGTCCTGTTGCAAGATCCATGACCTGTGACTGAGACCCAGCTTTCTGACACTGGCCAGCACATTTCTCTCTAGAATCCCTTGATAGTCTTGAGATTTCATTGTACCCTGCACAGATTCAAGACACCCTGTGCCAGATGCAGCAAAGCAGCCCCAGAACATAACAGAGCCTCCTCCATGTTTCACAGCAGGGACAGTGTTCTTTTCTTCATATGCTTCATTTTTCCATCTGTGAACATAGAGCTGATGTGCCTTGGCAAAAAGTTCAATTTTTGTCTCATCTGTCCATAGGACATTCTCCCAGAAGCTTTGTGGCTTGTCAACATGTAGTTTGGCATATTCCAGTCTGGCTTTTTTATGATTTGTTTTCAACAATGGTGTCCTCCTTGGTCGTCTCCCATGTAGTCCACTTTGGCTCAAACAACGACTGATGGTGCGATCTGACACTGATGTTCCTTGAGCATGAAGTTCACCTTGGATCTCTTTAGAAGTCTTTCTGGGCTCTTTTGTTACCATTCGGATTATCCGTCTCTTTGATTTGTCATCAATTTTCCTCCTGCGGCCACGTCCAGGGAGGTTGGCTACAGTCCCATGGATCTTAAATTTCTGAATAATATGTGCAAATGTAGTCACAGGAACATCTAGCTGCTTGGAAATGGTCTTATAGCCTTTACCTTTAACATGCTTGTCTATAATTTTCTTTCGAATCTCCTGAGACAACTCTTTCCTTCGCTTCCTCTGGTCCATGTTGAGTGTGGTACATACCATGTCACCAAAGAACACAGTGACTACCTGGAGCCCTATATATAGGGTATATATATAGGGCCCACTGACTGATTACAAGATTGTAGACACCTGTGATGCTAATTAGTGGAGACACCTTGAATTAACATGTCCCTTTGGTCACATTATTTTCAGTATTTTCTAGGGGTACCATAATTTTTGTCCAGGCCTATTCCATGAGTTTATTTTTTTAAATAATTCTGTTGAAGCATGGTTGAAAAGCAATGTCTGACTTTCATTTGTTAACATTCATAGAATTTTTCAAAATTATTACTTTTGTCAGATTAAAGTTATTGATGTGACCATTGTGAGTTTTTCTTTCATTGACCGAAGGGTACCAACAATTTTGTCCATGTGTGTATATTTAATCGAATCGAAAACCTTGGGTGATGTAGTTTGATTTGACCCTTGATTTTGTCTTGTCACAGTGCATCATTTTACTGTGTTTCATTACTAGGGTAATTTTAAGCTGCATGGAAGTTTACATTCCAATTCAATGCTTAAAAAAAGTATGTATTAATTTCTTAATGTGCTAGGTTTAAGGCATTCTTTGGTAAATTGTTTGATTAGTACAGCAGTGGTATTTCTGAACTATTCCATAATAGATTAAAAGTTTCTAGAGCATAGCAAATCATATCTAGCAAATCAAATCCTATTCAGATTGAATGTGATAAAATGGTCTTATCTGTTTTGGAGGAGCGAGGGCTCGTCACCATGATTTATCACCAGCTTTTTATCACCCATCATGATCCTGTTACAGGAAATTCAGATTTTTTTTTCTTTCCCAAAATTACAGCCAATGTGCTATTTGCATTTTATATTTAAATGCAAATATTTATTATAAATATTATTTAATAGACCGCTTACCATTAATATTAAAATTTTTAAATAAAGATGAACGCTAGCATGGCTGGAGATTTGGACATGCATGCCTTATTCAAGCCATCTTCTTTGAGAACTCACTTCAAGACACTGTCCAATCCTATGTCAATTTCCTTACATAGGTTCAGCTGTGTTTCTCCAGAAGCCAATTTCTTCCACTTGCTTTCTTTGGCTGAGTTTTAGATTTTATACCCTTAATGCTTTCCCATTAGACCCATCTCTTCAACAAGCTCTTAAACACGAATATGCACTTTAAATATATTTTTTTCTGTGCATTTATAAAAAGTATGCACAATATTTTTTTTGACAGTGTCAACTCATTTGCATATTTAGAATGGTGCTAATATATATGGCAGTCTTTTATTTTCTTGAAGTATGCAACTAAATAGTTTTATAATGTTGATCTAAACAAAACTTATGTCAAGTATTGTAAAATTATTAATTTATTCATTGCTTACTCTGGCACTGTGGTATGGTGAAGTTGTATTGCAAGCTACAAAAATAACTTAGATTTTCAAATAACCTGCAGTACTCTGACAAGGAAAAGTGCGTACAGTACGTATGCTTAGACCCTGACGTGGTGCAAAGTACTTTTCCACATCAAAGGCCATTTTTAAAAATGTGACCGTTGCCGTGGATTTTGGCATATCTTCATCTTCACAACTGAGTAAACTAAATAGATGTTTCATAAACCTTGTTTCTTAAGGCTACACTAACTTATTCTGCATGTTTCTTAATACAGTGTAAGTCATAAAATCCTGTATGGCCTTTACCTACCTGTTTTCTTCACCTGCTCTGAACTCATTTTCTATCATTGCTTCATTGTCCTCCTCATCTTCATGGCTAAGTAAATGAACCAGATATTTCACAAAATATATACCTTAAATCATCGAACCCCAACTTTGTTTTTTGATATTGTTTAAAGTGGTCATGACAAGATGATTTTTTTTTGACAAATAAGATGTCACTGGACTATAAAAATCTTTTTGGAATTCTGGTGCACAAAAAACTGTAACTTACTTAAAATGGTAAATGTATGTCATGACCCCTTTAAGTCATAATATCCTGTGTGGTAGCTCCTACCTGTTCTCTTTACCTGCTCTTGACTAATTTGCTTTCTCTCTGTACTCTTCATTTTCATGGCTGAGTAAATGGACCAGATATTTCACACTATTTATATTTTAATTTTGCAGTACTCCAATCTTCTATATTTCTTGGCCCATTCCTACCTGTTCTCTTCACCTGCTTTGTCATTCTCTTTCACCTGCTCTTCGTTGTCCTCTTCATCTTCATGGCTGAGTAAATATACCATTATGTTATTATTATACCTACAGTATACTACAGCAGACAACTTTCAGTATGAAACTACTTGCATATTTCTACACACTATGAAAGAGTGCTTAAAAACTACCAGAAATGCAAAAATATAAGTGATTAAAACATTAAAGTCTAAATAAATAATTTATATTGTGTGTGTGTGTGTGTGTGATAGATCAGGCCTTTAAGACGTCTTTTTAATGAACACTCATGTACAAAGCATTAAAATGAATGTATTTGCTAAACAGTGATGTAATTTCATTAGCACTGTTATTCAGAAAATCTCATGCATTAATCAATTTAAACTGCATGATTTTAGAAACTTTGTGGTGAGAAACGACTATTTTTTCAGGAATAATGGTTTGATATTAACAGACGGTAACTATGCCCAGCCTCGCTGGCAATAACGTTAAATGTTGATGAACTTAAAAACTTACAGTAATACAAAATGATAGGTCAAGCTTACCAATCTCTTTTTATCCACTTTGACATTGCTGTCCTTATTTTAAGACACTGTTTTTCATTTTCATTTTTTCTGTTCTGCCCGCCAGAAAATTTCCCTCTTCTGTCCATTTTGCATACGTGACTGTCTGGCAACTATAGGAGGGTGGGGCTCAATTGATATATATACACTCACCTAAAGGATTATTAGGAACACCATACTAATACGGTGTTTGACCCCCTTTCGCCTTCAGAACTGCTTTAATTCTACGTGGCATTGATTCAACAAGGTGCTGAAAGAATTCTTTAGAAACGTTGGCCCATATTGATAGGATAGCATCTTGCAGTTGATGGAGATTTGTGGGATGCACGTCCAGGGCACGAAGCTCCCGTTCCACCACATCCCAAGGATGCTCTATTGGGTTGAGATCTGGTGACTGTGGGGGCCAATTTAAGTACAGTGAACTCATTGTCATGTTCAAGAAACCAATTTGAAATGATTCGAGCTTTGTGACATGGTGCATTATCCTGCTGGAAGTACCCATCAGAGGATGGGTACATGGTGGTCATAAAGGGATGGACATGGTCAGAAACAATGCTCAGGTAGGCCGTGGCATTTAAACGATGCCCAATTGGCACTAAGGGGACTAAAGTGTGCCAAGAAAAGATCCCCCACACCATTACACCACCACCAGCCTGCACAGTGGTAACAAGGCATGATGGAGCCATGTTCTCATTCTGTTTACACCAAATTCTGACTCTACCATTTGAATGTCTCAACAGAAATCGAGACTCATCAGACCAGGCAACATTTTTCCACTCAACTGTCCAATTTTGGTGAGCTCGTGCAAATTGTAGCCTCTTTTTCCTATTTGTAGTGGAGATGAGTGGTACCCGGAGGGGTCTTCTGCTGTTGTAGCCAGTAGCGGCTACTGGTCTGTCAAATAGGGGAAGCTCATTTTCGGCCTACATCATAAAATTGTCTATTTATTTAAAAGTAAATTCTGCCCTACGTTCCTTTTCAAGAAAATGGTCTGTGACCCTGTTGTACCAACTAGGCGTCTTTTCCAGTGACTTGATCAGTGTCCTCTCAATGGCCAGCAGAGCTAGGCTGCTTAAACGGCCTTGGCCCATTGTGTTTCGGGTGTAGGACTAGAGCCGCTTTAAACAGGAGAGGCTCCTTTCTACACCTGCAGATGTAGCTCCAATTGTTGCCACTAATGAGAACAGTTTGTAAAGCTGAGGGATATGAATGAATGAACGATCTAAAAAAAAAAAAAAATTTAAACTCTGTAAAAGTGAAACAAGGAATGTGGTGTATAATTGTGTGAAATGTATGATGAAAATCAAGCAATTTCGCCAAGCAAATATAAAGAAATAGGTTGCAGCAGTTTTTATTTCGACTGAACTTCAGAAATCCGCGATGGGACTTCAGCGATTCCTTATAGTACAAAATTGCTGTCAGTCAAAAGAAGATGCAGTCTTTCGACAGACCCTCCAATCATCACGCAGAAGCTCGGCGTCCGGGCCAGCCCACTCCTCATTCACCCCCAGAGACGCTGAGCGTCCGTGGGCGGGACATAATCGCAGCGTTTATCCAATGACCGTCTAGTTTCAAAGCACTGAAAAAAAAAAAAAACGTTCAAAGCAGCCGCATTGAAGTCAATGAACGCTGGGCTTCAACAGGGAAATGCACTGTGACGCTACGGGAATTTTTAGTCAATAAAATGTTAATACAATAGTACATAATTTGACCATTAATTTTGTGACATTATAGGGGAAGCTGAGCTTCCCTTGCAGTCTTAAAGAAATCGCACCTGGTTGTAGCCCATCTGCCTCAAGGTTGTGCGTGTTGTGGCTTCACAAATGCTTTGCTGCATACCTCGGTTGTAACGAGTGGTTATTTCAGTCAAAGTTGCTCTTCTATCAGCTTGAATCAGTCGGCCAATTCTCCTCTGACCTCTAGCATCAACATGGCATTATCGCCCACAGGACTGCCGCATACTGGATGTTTTTCCCTTTTCACACCATTCTTTGTGAACCCTAGAAATGGTTGTGCGTGAAAATCCCAGTAACTGAGCAGATTGTGAAATACTCGGACCGGCCCGTCTGGCACCAACAACCATGCCACGCTCAAAATTGCTTAAATCACCTTTCTTTCCCATTCTGACATTCAATTTGGAGTTCAGGAGATTGTCTTGACCAGGACCACACCCCGAAATGCATTGAAGCAACTGCCATGTGATTGGTTGATTAGATAATTGCATTAATGAGAAATTGAACAGGTGTTCCTAATAATCCTTTAGGTTTTATATATATATTTTTTGTACTCGTTTAAAATGCTAAACAAAAATAGTCTTTTAACAATTTTTTTCCAAATATTTTAAAAGCTTTATTAAAGACAATTTTCAAAGATTTTTTTTTTCACAATGGCCCCTGCATTCAGGCATTTGCGACCCTCCATTCAGGTTCTCTGGTTTCCTCCCACCTCCCAGTGGAGGTGCCAATCCTGGCAGTTTAAACAATCTGTGATGATTTGTCATACTTTTCTTAAACTCTCCTAGTCTAGCATCACACAAGTATAGAGCTTCATGCTGTGAATTACTTATACTGGGTCACATTTTGATACTGCCAAAAATAGCTTTCAGCATTAAACTATATTCGGTAGCATGTTTGACATGCTACAATGTTCTTAATCACTTACACACACAAATAATAAACACTATCCTTCATTAGTTTTACACAGTTTGTTAAACATTTTGTGAGTAAACTTGACCAAAATCATTTCAAACATCACTGGCTGCACCATGTGCTCATTTAGAACACACTGGAATTCAGTATAGTTAACTCAAATTATAAGGTGAAACATAAGGCGAAACAAATTCCAAGGTGGAAACAGAATCCAAATTGTTCACAATCCAATCAGAACCTCAGGTCAGATAGATAAAAGATAAAGATAGATAATAGATCATCTCTACTATAATTCATTTCATATCGAAGACAAGTGCTTGAAATATATGCTTTATTCACACTACAGTAATTGTGTACAGTCATATATTACAGCACTATATAATTTAGGACAGACCATATGAAGATCCATGAGTTTGAGTAGTCATTTACTGTACCTTATTGTATCTGTTTTGTAAAGAATCTATGAAATTGATGCCAGAGGCTCTACTTATGAAATCATGTTTGTTGATGAAGCAGGCTTTACTGTAATCTTACCAAAAGGGGAGCCCGGATGAAACATAATGTTGATTTGAGTATGTCCCTGGTTAACAAGGAGTACAGCAGTGTTTGACTGATGGTACTTACAGTACAGTAGTTAGTAACCTAGTAACCCAGTGTGAGGATCTATCCAATGATGGAAACTCCAAAGCACTTTTGTAAGTCGCTTTGGATGAGAACTTCTGCTAAATGTAAATGACCCATCAGCCACAAATGGGTCCTCCACCACCATGCCAACCATTGATGCCATTGCTTGATAGTCTGCAAGATCTTGTGTACTGACTAGACCAGAGGGATCCAGCACAAATAGAGCAGCCATGCTACAATGTTATTTGAGGCAATGTCTGTTTCCACTTGGCTGCTGTATTTTGTGAGCAGTTAATGAATTAACAGAAGTAACTTTTCTAGCTGCATGTAACTTCCTAAACCCTCTAGAATTTCTTCAACAATGTGTTCACTGTGTTTCTGTGTTCTGGACGAGCCTTGTGTCGATATTATGGTTGAGGCTTGGCCAGGTGGATAAGGCATACAAGGATCCCCTAGATTTTTCTATGTACAAATTTGTTGGTTAATATTTTTCAATATAGAGAAAATATTTTTTGTATCCTATGTTCTTTCAGTTGCATGAATTTACAGTAATTTTACTCTGAGTTACTGTAGTCTTTCTGTCAGCTTGAAGACTTGCCATTCTTTGCCGACCTCTCTCAACAAAATGTTTGCTATTTGAAATTCCCTTCAGGATCAATAACCTATTTGTCACTTACTGGGTATTTTTTATTTATTGTGCAATTATGTGCCACCTTTAGAAACTGTTGTCTGACAATTACAGGAGATTAACAGTTTATAGAAATACCCAAAGCAGCCAATCGCGCCAATCATGCCACGGTCAATACTACTGTGAGATCTCATTTGCCCATTCTGATGCTTAATGTGACCATTAACCAAAGCTGATGGCTTGTCTCTACATGATTCTATGAACTGCGATGCTGACACACGATTGTCTGATTACATAATTGCATCAATGAGTTGATGCAAAATGCTCCAGGTATCCCCTGTAACCCTGCCAAGAATTAAGCAGATCACCATCCACTGGATGTTTCTTCCTTAAATAAATACTCATTCCTTAAGAAGAAATTATTTACAACCAAGGCCAATAATATGTAGTTGAAAAGTGGTAGTGACAGCAAGATGAAACCTCCTTTTTGTGTTGAGGTTTCCAATAGTTTCTCCAAAAAATTGATTATATGAAGCTTCATTTATGAGCTTGTTGCACATCTAGTGGACAAATTTGGTGCAGCAAATGGATCCTAACATCCCGAGCAGTATAATTAATAGGGGCATGTATCTCCAAGTATTATTGCATTAATCAGAGACAATTGTCAGTTGAGTGTGTGTGCATGCTGTAGTTCACTGTGCAAATGAAATGTTTGTTCCCATAACGACTATCTCGGAACCTTGAAAAATAAAGTGAAGAACAGAACCTTCCGATTACAGAAATCTTTGAACTGAATATATAATGATATGACATTCAGTGTTAAGAATTCAATAAACACATCAAATGATTAAAACACAGTAAAGAAAACTAATTGAAAAGGGAAAGAAATTTGATTTTAAAAAACAACAACAACATGACCTTCATAAGTCAGTGTGCCAAAAGACATTGTCCCGTGTACATCAGGAGCTGTGCGACTGGTTCTATTCTGACCATGTGTGTTTCCTCATCTGTTATTTAATCATGGACAGCAATTTAGAAGAAAGAGTGAACATGATATTCTGCTTGAAACCGGGCAAGTTTATCGCAATGCTGCAATGAGTCGTTCAAGGTGTTTTGAGTGGCACAAATTACTGTAAAACGGCAAGAAATCAGGAAGACCTTCAACAAGCTAAACCCCTGAAAATTCTAACCCTTTCAGCAACCTGTGCATGATGATCGTCAGAGAACTTCAACAATCCACAACATTACTGCCGTTGTCTGTCTGTCATACAGAACAGTCCAGGAATACCTCACCATGTGGTTTGAACATGCACCATGTTGCTGACACAGGAGCAGAAGAAACAAGTCTGCCAAGAACTGACGAGGATCATCACCAGCGACAAAGTTTGGGTGTATGGGTGTGACCCTGTAATAAAGCAAGAGTCTTCATAGTGGAAGAGCCAATCATTACCACAACCGAAAAAGGTGAGTCAGGTTGACCAAGTGCATGCTCATCGTTTTTTTCGACATTCGCAGCAGTGTGCATTGAGAATCTGTCTCCAGGGGACAGACCATCAGTAGCGAATTCTACTGTTAGGTTTTAAGGCATCCGAGGGAGGACATACTGTACAGCAAAAGAACAGTTTGTGAACAGAGCTGGTGTTGAAGCTTTTTGATACCACACTATATGAGACAAATTGGGTGCATTAATGTAAACCAAAGGTTTATTGTGTACATTTTCCTTCTTTAAGTTTTTCAAAGATAAGACGTACATGTATAGTTCATTGTGAAATGGCAAAAAAATTGTTTTCATAAATCTTGCATGTAAACGAACCCTTATTTAAGCGGCGAACGAATCAGTCACGTGATTCCGGGGGTGGATTCACCTTTTATAATTGGTCATGTGACACTCTGGGACCCGACATAGGTCTCGGAGAAGCGAGCCTTTTTTAGGGACCGCCCTTGCTGTAAGCGGCCCACATTTTCAACCAATCAGCTCATCCATTCTTGAGTGACGTAATAATTCACCTTCCTGGTCGCGGTGTTTCTGCAATGGCGGCGGCGGTGCGTTTATTGCTGCGGAGTTCGGCGGCGTTTAAAGCCTCTGTTACTGATGTGTGCGCTGGAGTGCAGGGCAGTAGTGCAGGACTCTCACTCCTCAGATTCTCCCCGAGCAGTTCGCTCAGGCTGAAGTCACAAAAAAGACATGCGGCACATTTCACCTTTCACCCTGACCCCGTCCCGACGACGTATGGTAGGTTAAACGTCGCGCGCGCGCGCGTGTGTGGAGGAGTCTCGAGCAGCTCCTGAGATTAGTGCACTACTTTACACGCGCTCGAGATGTTATTTATCTCTATTGTACTGTTTATGAGTCAGCAGCACTGCATGTCTTCAATGACAGCAACTAGGTAGTTGAGTTTAGGTACAGTGTAACTAAATCTGGCTTGGCATCTTTGTTGTTGTATAGAACTAGTTGCATAATAACATGTCTGTACACCCACCTTGTGTCCTAAGTACATACCTTTTTTTTTTTTTTTAAAGCAGTATAAAAGCAGCTCATTGATTTAATGTTTAATGTTTTGTCCCACAGCTGACCTATATAACCCCTGTGTGTTTACTGTTATGACATTTTAATATTTCCTCTCTTCCTCTCTCACATTTGTTTCTTTGACACTATATAAGCTTTACATTCGAGTCTGTGAGTTCTGGTTTGCCACCAGCCTGTGTGTATTCACGCTTCTACATACTGTATGGTGTGCAGAGTGAGAGTGGTGTTCTCCTGTGTGACCCCTGAACTGCAAGCTGTGGGGAAAAAGTTGATGTGCTATATTGTGGTTATATCCTTACTTTTCCTCTAATAACTTTTTGTCTTTAAATATCGTGACTTTATATCACATTTTGGCTCACAGGCACACTCCTTATTTAATGTATACCCCATTTTTTCATCTTCTTTGTCATTATTATGACACGAAATGGCTTGAGCTTCTTGCATATTCTTTGTGTCATGTGGGTTTTCTGAGTTCTCAGGTTTCACCTCCTATAACATTCCAGTTGGTGGACTGGTTAAGCTGAATTTGCCCCCAGGTGTGAGTGAGGTGTACGTTGCGTACTGTGTGTGTGTGTTGGACTTCTATTCAGGGTTTATTGTTGCCCTTGCACACTATGTTCTCATGATAGACTCTGGATCCAGAGAGACGCTACGCTAACAGAGGGTCTGCTAAAGATTAATGAATGATCTTGTCAAAAATACACAAGTCAACATGGACGATCTGCCCATTTCATTCATTGTCTGAGGCTAGAGTGGGCATAGGCTCTGGAAATGGACACAGTGAAGTTTTGCAGTCTTCAGCTGTGCAGTTTTGTTAAGTCTGTTCTCTGTGAATTCCACTAAAGCAATGTCTGGTGTATTTGATATAGAAAGCAGCAAATAGAATAACATTTAATAATTTAGTCTCATTAATTGATTTAATTTGAGTATGTAGTCAAAATAACTCATTTTAAGTTTACTGTTAAGTTGAAATGACA